>PVIH01003433.1:12500-153973 GCA_004025045.1 Sigmodon hispidus
TCTTGGAACTACAGACAGTTGTTAGCTGTGGATGCTGGGAATCGAACTCAGGTCCTCAGGAAGAACAGTCAGTGCTCTAAACTGCTAAGCCATCTCTCCAGCTCCCTGGCTTAATTTTTTTTTTAACTTCTTAACTGAACTCGCCAGCACACTACCAAGGGAGCCATATTAGGTTTATTAAGGGACAGATGGGAGGAGGAGAAAGAAAGGAGAGAGAGAGGGAGAGGGAGGATGGGGGGCAGAGAGGAAGAAAAGGAGGGAGTCTCCCACGTGGTTGGGGCTTTTAAACATAGACACGCCTTAAAGATAAACATCAGAGGCTCTTCGGAGCCCCTGCAGGTGGGGGTGAGGCCGCAGCAACACAACACCTAACAATCCACACTTTGTTGATGTATAAAAAAACACAGGTTTTGTCTGTGGATGTCAGGAATTGAACTCTGGTCTTTTGGAAGACCAGTCACTGTCCTTAACTTGTGGGCTATCTCACTAGCTCCCCTAGAGGCGAGTTAAAATGGCTTTTTTGGAGTATCATCACAGCAGTTGTAGCTCAGATTCAGGCAGCTGTGCAAATGGCGGTTGCTGGGGAAGCTGGATGTTGCTCTGGGGTCCTCGACACAGCGTTGTTTTTTGCTCAGCCCTTTGAGTCTCTGCGGCACAGGTGGGAGTTCGACACTTGCCCCACGAAGTGTGTGCATCATTGTGTGTTGTGTTGTCAGCATCTCTGGGGAGCGTCTCTGGCTGCTGGATGCTTTAGCCTTGGCTGTGGTGGGCTGGGCTGGACTCTTAGGGCTCAGCTTGTGCCTTGTAGCCTCCCCTGCCATGGAGACTGAGCAGTTGAATTTGGAATGGGAAGTTATAGGGAGAGAGCAGGAGAGGTAGAAGAGGGAGGGGAGGGGGGATGGTAGAAGAGTGGAAAGTTTAGAAACCGGAGAAGAGACAGAGGGAAAATGCTTCCATTTGCGCTGAACGCTTGCTTGGAAAGTTAATTGTTGCAAAATATAATAAGGCTAAGTGCTTTAGAGTCTTAAGCACACATCTTAGGGGTGAGGCTGGAGGAATATTTTTCGTTGGTTTATTCTCTATTATTGAGACCTAAGGTGGGTCTGGAACTCGCCAAGCCTGGGTCCTTACCTGGCTGAACAATCCTGTGGGGAAGTGTGACCACACTGTATCAGTTTGTCAAATGCCAGGGTAGCACACTTGGACAATGCCCCCAAATCACGCTAACACCCCTAAGCTCTAGTCAGAGTGAAAGGGTAAGCTCCAGGGAGGTACACCCAACCAACAATAGGCGCTGCAAGAAGTCGTGAGCCACACAACCTGCGTCTGTGCCCTAACACGAGGTGCCTGCCAGCAAAAGCACCCACGGAAGACGGAAGACGCTGGTGCACAACCGTGCAGGCAAGTCTGTGGGAGGAACTCAATACCAGGAAAAAGCCAGGAGTAGGGGAACACTTACACATTGGGGCTGATGGTGTGTGAATGTACTCTGCGACTGAGAAAATGGAAGGGCAAATCTTGGCAGTGACTTCGTTCTTAGATTACATGCACCTAACTCTAAGAGGAGGCCTCTTGGGTTTCTGCACCAATGTTAATATTTGCACGTGAAAGAACTCACCAGCACATGGCTAATGGAGCCATATTAGGTTTTTATTAAGGAGGGGGAGGGGAAAAAAGGAGAGAGAGAGAGGATAGGGAGGCAGAGAGGAAGAAAAAGAGGGAGTCTCCCAATGCTTGGGGCTTTTAAAGGTAGACACGCCTTAAAGATAAACGTCAGAGGCTCTTTGGAGCCCCTTAAGGTGGGGGCGTGGCTGCAGCAGCCAATACCTAACACACAACACAAACAAGAAAAAACCCCCAGTGGAGTAGTAATTGTTACTAATTATCTACTAATCTTGGTAAATGGTCACTAGGTTTCCAGGTCCACCTAGATTCTTGCTCAGCTTTCTTTCATTTTCTCCCCAAACCAGTACTGTTTTCTTCTTTACACACGAGAAAAATAAAACCAAGAAGCATTCTTTGGGGCTGGAGACTAACTGTGATGTGATGATATGTTGTATATTTAATAAAATCAGTCTGGAATATCAGAGAGAGGAAACAGACCACAGCCCATTCTCACCCAGCCAACTTCTCAGGCTGAACAGGGTAAGTGCTGTCTGTCTTCATGGGTTCTTAGCCTGAACCGTCACTTCTATAGAATCCTCAATTTCTACCTTCTCCTGCCTTAAATATTTTTCCCTGCCCTGCTGTTCCACTTCTGGCTTTAACTCTGTATTATAATCCTTGTGTTAGGATTAAAGGTGGGAACTACCACTGTTTGGCTGGTAGGCCTTGAACTCACAGAAATCCAGAAAGATCTGTTTCCTGAGTGATGGGATTAAAAGGTGTGGGTCACCACTTTATGAACTTCATTGCTTGACTGTGGGTGATTCTGTCCTCTGATATTCCAGGCTGATTTTATTAAACATACAATATATCACCACACTGTAAGGCTAAAATTCCTCTGTTTGCTTTTGAATTAAGGGCTTCCTATGCGGCCCCAGCTGGCCTGGATGTCTTGCTTCAGCTTCCTGAGTCCTGGGGTTATAGGGGTGAAACACTATGCTTGGCCAGTGAGTAGCATGGATAAAGTCCTTTGTTCAAACACCAACACTGAAGAAAGATAAAAAGAATCTGCGGATGGGAAGGACAGAAGAAAGGGGAGGAGGAGGAGGAGGAGAAAGAAGAAGAAGAAGAAGAAGAAGAAGAAGAAGAAGAAGAAGAAGAAGAAGAAGAAGAAGAAGAAGGGGAGGCCAGAGAAGGGGAGGGGAGGGAGGGGAAAGAACAGAGGAGAAGAAAAGAAGAAAGGCCAGCCATGGTGGCACATGCCTTTAACCCCAGCATTTGACGCAGATGTAGGAGGATCCCATGGTCAAGGCCAGCTGGGCTGCATAAGACCTGTCTAAATAAGTAGACAAAGCTGGGTTGTGGTGGCCCACTCAGGAGGCTGAGGCAGGTGGATCTCTATGAGTTTGAGGTCAGCCTGGTCTACAGAGTGAGTTCCAGGACAGCCAGGGCTACACAGTGGAAACACTGTCCAGAAAAACCAAATAAATAAGAATAAATATAAAATAAAAACAAAGTACAGCAGAGCATAGCCAGGCAAATGATGTAGCCCACATCTTATCACACTTCACTATCACCACACTTTATTAAATTTTGTTGAGGCAGGGTTAGCTATGCACCTCAGGCTGGCCTGGGCCATGAGATCCTATTGCTTCAGCCTTTCTTTCTTTTTTTTTTTTTCTAAAAACTTTATTTATTTATTTGCCTGGAACTGGAACTACAGACAGTTGCTAGCTGCCATGTGGGTGCTGGGAATCGATCCCAGGTCCTCTGGAAGAGCAGAGGGTGCTCTTAACCGCTGAGCCATCTCTCCAGCCCCGTTTTTTTTTTTTTAACTTTATTTATTTATTTGCCTTGGTGTTTGCCTGGAACTGGAACTACAGACAGTTGTTAGCTGCCATGTGGGTGCTGGGAATCGAACCCGGGTCCTCTGGAAGAGCAGACGGTGCTCTTAACCGCTGAGCCATCTCTCCAGCCTCCTGCCTCAGCCTTTCAAGTGCTGAGATTACAGATGTGAGCTCCTGGACTGGTTTTCTCCGCGTAGCTCTGGCTGTTTCTTACAGAACCCAGGGCCGCCAGGCCAGGCCAGGGATGGCACCACTCACCATGGGCTGGGCCCTTTTACTTGAACCACTGGTTAAGAAAATGCCCTACAAGCTTGTCTGCAGCCCAGTCTGGAAGTGTTTTCTCAACTGATGGTCCCTCTTCTCAGATGACTGCAGCTCATGTCAAATCAACAGAAAAATAGTCAGCACATCCAGGCTGTTCTCAGACTCGCATTAGCCGGGGATAGCCTTAAACACGCAGTGACTTGTTCACTAAACATTCACAGTTCAGGGCTTACAGGTGTGAGCCACCATGTCTGGTAAAAATCTTGATGAAATACTAGGCAACTGTTAAATTATAAAACTGTTGGGTAGAGTCACATACACAAAGCACTGGGCAAAATTAGGTATCTTCTAAAATCCTGATTATGTAAATAGACCACAAAGACCCTGGGCCTCTCCAGTCCATGGATTTAAATGAGGTCACATTAACCTTGTACCCAAATTTCACTGCTTCACTGCCCCCACCTGTTCATACAGTCCTCTGCAAAGGCCTTGAGGGCTTCCAAATATTTGTCAAATGTCTGTGCTTGTGGCTGGGCAGATAGCGAAGTGGGCAAAGTTACCACACAGACAGGAGGACCTGAGTTTGATTCCTAGCATCCAAGTAAAAAGCTGGGCACGGCATAGCGTGCACACACACACACCTGCACTTAATGGTCAGAGTTAATCTTTTCTTAAACCTTTACCATTTCAGGGCCTCTTGGTAAGGTGACCCATCCACTTGGTTCAATTGAGAAGGTCCTTAGTAGAACTGGGATGAAGAAACCACTGACACACACACACACACACCATTGTGCTGGGTACAGTACAACATGTAGATGTTCAAGCAGGGTTTTGTGTTCTCTGATGGAGCCAAACTATATTCCTCAGCAGACAGGCTGCGGTGGTGGACTGTGTGGAGAACTGAGTGATCCATCCGAGAGCATGGTGGTTTGAATTAGGGAAGCTTTTTTTTTTAATCCTTGGTGACAGAGAAGTGAGAAAACCAATCAGATTTTGAGAAACAATCAGAGCACGAGTGAGACAAGAGATAGATGCAGGTTTGGGAAACGAAGCATGTTGAGTGGTGACTGAAGCAGGTCCTGAGAGTGGACAAGAGGACCTAGAGATTTAGAAACAGTACGGAGACCTGAGGTCAATGCCAGCTGAGGCAACATGGAGCAGTAAGGGAGTCCACAAAGGAAGCCCAGATCAGTGGCCCAAAACCTAGAAGGGAGTCTACGCAGGATTTGGGGTTTTAAGGTTTCATTGTGTCTTTGTCTTTTTAAGATTGAGTCTTGGGCTGGAGAGATGGCTCAGTGGTTAAGAGCAACATCTGTTCTTCCAGAGGACCCGGGTTCGATTCCCAGCACCCACATGGCAGCTAACAACTGTCTGTAGTTCAAGGCAAATAAATAAATAAATAAATAAAAATGTTTAAAAAAAAAGATTGAGTCTCACGTAGCCTAGGCTAGCCTCAAATTTGTTAATGTAACCCAGAATGACTCTGACCTTTTTCATCCTTCTGCCTCTACCTCCCTGGAGCTGGGACCACAGCTGGGACACCATGCCAACTTCATGTGGCTCTGGGACTGCCGTCACAGCTTTATGCCAGCTTTCTACCAATGGAGCTGCAGCTCAGGGTTCTTTGCCTTCTTAGTTTCTGTGTTTGTTTTGATGCTAACGAAGCATTCTGAGCCACCCCCCAGCCACTTCCTGTTCATCTAGCTCTTGAAACAAACACAGGTGGTTCCCCAGTGTCCACATGAGGTGTTCTCTCTTTCTCTCTGCATTCTCTACTGGGCACTGAGAGGGCTAGCGGTTTTTAAGAGTATGAGCTGCTCTGGCAGAGGAACTGAGTTCAATTCCCAGCGCCCACGATGGGTGACTGATAATTGTCTATGTCTAGTCCCAAGAGGATATGATGCCTCTGGCCTAGAGCACCTGCATTCACATGAACACATGGCTCTACAGCACATACATGTGGTGACATAGTGTATATGTAATAAAATCAGTCTGAAATATCAGAGGAGAGGATCACCCACAGTCAAGCTATGAAGGTCAGGGAGAGAGAGGTGACCCACACCTTTTTATCCCATCACTGGAGAGACAGAGATCCTTTTCTGTCTCTGAGTTCGAGACCTTACAGGCAGTGGCAGCTTACACCTTTGATCCCAGCTCTAGCAGAGTTGAACCAGGAAGAAGAATAGCTGGGAGGGGAAAAGTGAGGCAGGAGAAGGCACAAATCCGGCCATTCTGTAAAAGGGACCAGTCAAGCTGAGAACCCGTGAAGACAGCACTTAGCCTGCTCAGCCTCAGAAGCTGGCTGGCTGAGAATGGGCTGTGGTTTGTTCCCTCTCTCTGATATTCCAGACTGATTTTTATTAAAGATACAACATATCACCACACATACACATCGTCAAAAATAATAATGAAAAATGCTTGAAAATAGTTCAATTAGCCTACCTGTTCACCATTTTATATTTATTTATTTTTTGAGGCATTGTTTTACCCTGCAGCTCTGGCTGGTCTAGAACTTTCTATGTAGACCAGGCTGCTCTCTACTTCACAGAGTCCACATGCCTCTGTCTTCCAGTGCTGGGATTAAAAGAAAATCCTAAAGTAGAGGACAGGACAAGATGGGCAACTTTTTTTTTTTTTTTAGACAAGGGTTTCTCTCTAGCTGTCCTAGAACTTGCTCTGTAGAACAGGCTGGCCTCGAACTCACAGAGATCTACTTGTCCCTGCCTCCCAAATGCTGGGAATAGAGGCATGCACTACCATTCCTTGGAGTACTTACAAGACAACTTTTTTTTTTTTATTTATAAAGATTTATTTATTATGTATACAGTATACAGAAGAGGGCACCAGATCCCATTAGAGATGGTCGTGAGCCACCATGTGGTTGCTGGGAATTGAACTCAGGACCTCTGGAAGAGCAGTCAGTACTCTTAACCTCTGAGCCATCTCTCCAGCCCAACAAGACAACTTTTAATAGTCAGTTCTTCCATTCAACCAGGTGGGTTCTGGGGATTGACGTTGGATTGTCAGGTTTTGCATCAAGTGCCTTTGATTGCTAAACCACCTGGCTGGGGGCTGGAGAGATGGCTCAGCGGTTAAGAGCACCCGGGTTCGATTTCCAGCACCCACATGGCAGCTAAACCACCTGGCTGACTTTCAAGCTGTCTGAATAAGAGTCATGCAGGACCACAGTCCCAGACATTAGCATGGGAGGAATCCCTCACCCATCCCTCTGGGGCTGGGGCCTCTGCAGTCATCATAATCTATACCAGTGCTACTTACTTTGTTTGTGGTTTTGGTATCTGTGTATATATGTGTGGATGTCAGAGGCCCACATTAGATATTGTCTTTGATCCCTCCTCATCTTATTTTTTGAGACAGGGTTTCCTGCTGAACCTTTAGCTGGCAGTTTTAGCTAGATAGGTTCTGCGCACACACCCCACTCCACTGGAATCACAGGCTCATGCTGCCTTTTCACATAGTTGTTGGGGATCTGACTTGGGGTACTCATGTTTGCATAGTAAGTATTTTACTCTTATCCACCTGCATCCCCCCACCTTCCCTCTCTTTTTTTGAGAAAGAGGTTTCACATAGTCCAGACTGGTCTGAAACTCACTATATAGACCAGGCTTTCTTGACCTCCCAGAAATCCTCCTACTTCTGCCTCCTGAGTGCTGAGGCCCCATCCTAGACTCATAGCCAGAATTTCTAAATCTCACTCCATATTCTCCTCTAATTTTCCCTTGATACTACAGTGTGCCAGGACAGACACTGTGTTCCAACCCAGGTCCCTTAACTGACCTGTATGGAAACTAGGTTCAAGCTGGGCCAACCCACCTGCCCAAGGCCTGGAGCCAATCATTTCCTCTTTGAAGCAGCTCCTGCCTCTGCCTTCTTTCTTTCTTTTCTTTTTTCAAAACAAGTTTTCTCTGTGTCACCTTGACTGTTCCAGAACTAGTTCTGTAGACCAGGCTGGCCTCCAACAAGAATATCTGCTTGCTTCTGCCTCCTGAGTGTTGGGATGGGTCCCCACTACCTGGAGTCCCTGACTTTCTGAGTCTTAACCTTAGACCTGTGATATCACACCCAAGTAAAGTCATTCCTGCTTCTGCATGACCTGTTCCTCAAAATCTCAGGCTTAAGGAACCTTTGCCTTCCTTTTGCTTTAAATAGTTTTTGTTACATTTTACATATTTATGGACGTTCAGAGGAAGAGACATGTATAGAGGTTAGAAGGCAATTTGTGAGAGTTGGTTTTCTCCTTCCAACATGTGGATCCCTGGAATCAAGCTCAGGTAGGTCATCAGGCTCGTGGCTAAGCTCCTGTGTCCACTGGGCCATGCTGCCCCAGCATTTCCTGTCTGTCTTTAAGATACTGGGGGTTAAGCCTAGGACCTCACACCTGCTGGGTAAAAACCCTAGTACTAGTTATATCCCTGGGGCTTGATTTTGGACAAGGTTTCAATTATCCAAGGTTGCCTTCAAACTTACTATGTACCCAAGGCTGCCCATGACCCTGTGACTCCCCATCTCTTGAATGCTGGGATTACAGGTATGCACCACCACACCTGGTTGTGTCTTTGGATTTATAAATACCACATCTAGGGGCTGGCTAGAGGTACAGTGGTTAAGAGCACACTGTCTGTTCTTTCAAGGGACCCAAGTTCAATTCTAAACACCTACATGGTGGCTCACAACTGTAACTCCAGTTCCAGAGGATGTAAAGCCTTCATCTGGCCTCCACAGGTGTCTGGCATGTATACAGTGCACAGGCATATTTCTAGGTAAAGTACCTATACACAAACATTAATTTTTTGTTTTGTTTTTCTTTTTATTAAAAAAACTTTATTTTTATTTATTTGCCTTGGTGTTTGCCTGGAACTGGAACTACAGACAGTTGTTAGCTGCCATGTGGGTGCTGGGAATTGAACCCGGGTCCTCTGGAAGAGCAGAGGGTGCTCTTAACCACTGAGCCATCTCTCCAGCCCCTTGTTTTGTTTTTCAAGTCAGGGTTTCTTTGTGTAGCTGTGGAACTAGCTCTGTAGACCTGGCTGGCCTCCAACTCAGAGGTCTGCCTGCCTCTGCCTCCTGAGTGCTGGGATTAAGTAAGTGTGCCACCACACCTGGCAATAAGAAAAATTTTCATAAGGATCACATCTCTAGGTACTGATTTGTTCCATTTTCAGAGTGACTGGAGGTCTGTTGATGTTAAGCCATAGTACAGATCAGAGGGTACTCAGGTCTACATCAGAGCACAGGAGCCTATGAACTAGTGAACCCCTCATTCCACACCCAGCTACCTGCAGGGTGTACAGAGCCAGCCACAGCTCTCAAAGGAACCTTTCTGGGTGGGCTTAGGGAACAAAGCTGTGCTCTCTTCATTTGCAAATTTTTTTTTTCTGGGTCCTAACATAGCCTGAAAATCTAGTATTCACACAACTAAGAAGTTCATCCTGAGCAGAGTATGTATTAGCCATGAAGGGCTGATAATACTCCTTTCCCCAAGAGCACGTGTATAAAAGCACAGGCCTAGACATGTCCCAGAGAAACACAGAGAAGTGCAACCCCAAGCTTTTCAACTCCCATCCAGCTACCACTCCCTTAACTCACAGTGACAGCCTCATGGAGTAATTTCACCTGGTCAGGTGACTTCTTTTAATGTTTACATATGTGTGAATGTATGTGTGAGAACACACACACAAGTGCAAGTTTTGTGTCTCATAAGAATAATTAATTGGCCAGGTGATGGTGGCTCACACCTTTAATCCCAGCACTCGGGAGGCAGAGGCAGGCAGATCCCCGAGTCCAAGGCCATCCTGGTCTACAGAGTGAGTTTCCAGAAGAGCCAGGGCTGTTATAGAGAAAGCCTGTCTTGAAAAACAAACAAACAAACAAAACAAAAACAACGCACTGGCTGCTATTCCACAGGACCAGTTTGGTTCCTAGCATCCACATGGTGGCTCAGCATCTGTAACTCCAGTTCTAGGGTGTCCAATGCCCTTTGGGCTTCTTCAGGCACAGTCCACAACACACACACACACACACACACACACACACACACCATTAAAATGGTCTCAGTTCAGAGGAAGCTTTAATAAGCAAGTGGACAATACTCACCCATAGGGCTGAGATGTAAGTTTAATTGGCAGAGTTCTTTTTTTTTTTTTTAAACCTTTATTTATTTATTTTATTTGCCTTGGTGTTTTGCCTGGAACTGGAACTACAGTCGTTAGCTGCCATGTGGGTGCTGGGAATCGAACCCCGGTCCTTTGGAAGAGCAGGCGGTGCTCTTAACCACTGAGCCATCTCTCCAGCCCCCAGAGTTCTTGAATAACATGCAAAAGGCCCTGACTCTGGTCCCCAGCAACTCATAAATGGAGCATGATGACTCACACTGTGATCTCAGCACTCAGGAGATAGAAGCAGCAGGATCAGATAGATATTCATGGTCATCCTTGGATACACAGTGACTGTGAGGCCAACTGTGCTGCATGAGAAGAGACATACAGACAGGCAGACAGACAGACAGATAAAAAGAGACAGCAGACAGGATAGATCAAGACTGACATGTGGATCTGAGGTCTTGACCAATGCAACACAAAAGAACAGTCAGGCCAGGGCAGAGACTATGCTCTCTTCCTCTGGAAGAGTAGCAAGTGCTTTTAACCATTGGGCTATCTCTCCAGCTCCTCCTCCCCAAACTGACCCACGGTGCCTTATACATTGTAGCACCCCTGAGAACCTGACCTTGTAGTGACCCTACATGAGATCCACCGACTTCATTGAGTATGCCTACAACCAGAAGTGGTTAGCTTGCTTTCTTTGTGCTGAGACTCAGGTTCAGATTGGGGCCTGCTTCTTCTCTGGAACATTAGGCAGATGGAAGGCAACAGTTTTAAAGACTGGACTCCATTTAGACTCAGAACCCACAATTCTAAAGCTCTCTGCATCCTCCTTATGAATTCCTTTCCCCGATTAAATGAGCCAGAGTCACTTCTCTGTGGCAGGCAACTAAAAAGTCTACATAACGCCAAACAATCTCTCTCATTGTTCCATGTATTATGTTTATAAAGTTTTGGTAAGTACATTTTCTTTACTGTTAGACTGAAAGGCGGTCTCCATATCCAATACAACAATCTTACTTTTCCTGCAGCATGTGGAACAGAATAGGTCACAGACTACAAAGTTGTAGAGTCTGAGCTGTATCCTGAAAGTACATGTTTCTGCCGGGCTGCTGTTCTGTTTTCTTACTCAGTGCAGACCACCAGTATGAAAGCTCAGCATGATGAGCTCTGAGGATTGTTTCAGGCTAGAATTTGCACCAGACTGGATAGTACTGTGTAACCTTGATTAAAAAATAAAATTTAGGAGAGATGGCTCAGAACCCTCACACTGACTGTTCTTCCAGAGGTCCTGAGTTCAATTCTCAGCAACCACATGGTGGCTCACAACTATCTATGATGACATCTGATACCATATACTGTATACATAATAAATAAATAAATCTTAAAAAAATAAAATTTAAATTTAAAAACAGGTCCCAACACTGGCACACAGGTCCCAACACTTAATGTTCCAGCATTAAGGAGCCTAAGGCAGGAGGAATAGCAGTTTCAGGCCAGCCTGTGCCAGTAGTGATGCTGCTTCAGAAAACAAAACAAAATAATAAAAAGAAAGAATTATGGTGTCATATGCCTGTGAGGTTGTGGGAGGAAGGTCAGGAGTTGAAGGACAGCCTTAGCTACATAGCAAGTTTGAGGCCAGCATAACACCCTGTCTCAAAACAAGTCAACATTCAAGAATAAATAAATTTCTATTATCTTAAAAAAAATCTTGCTGGGCAGCTGGAGAGATAGCTCAGCAGTTTTTTTTTTTTTTTAGCTTTATTTACTTCTTTGCCTTGGTGTTTGCCTTGAACTGGAACTACAGACAGTTGTTAGCTGCCATGTGGGTGCTGGGAATCGAACCCGGGTCCTCTGGAAGAGCAGACAGTGCTCTTAACCGCTGAACCATCTCTCCAGCCCCCAGCTCAGCAGTTAAGAGTACTGACTTCTCTTCCAAGGCCGGAGGTTCAATTCTCAGCACCCACATGACAGCTAATAACTGTCTGTAACTCCAAGATCTGACACCCTCACACAGACATGCATGCAGGCAAAACACTAATTCGCATATAAAACAAAATAATTATTTAAAAACTCTATCTGGTGGTGAATGCCTTTAATTCTAGCACTCAGGAAACAGAGACAGGTGGATCTCTGTAAGTTTGAGGCCAGCCTGGTCTGCAAAGCAAACCCTAGGACAGCTAGGGATACACAGAGAAATCCTGTCTCACCCTCTCTTAATTATTTGTGTATGCATACTGGCACATGTCACAGCCTGTGTGTGTGTGTGTGTGTCACAGCTTGTGTGCAGAAGTCATAGTGGAACGTTGGGGAGCTGTGCTAGATCTTTCTCCTCTCTATTTTATCTTTATTATTTTTTAGGCAGGGTCTCTCTATGTAGCCCTCTGCCTTCTGGGTGCTGGGATTAAGGCTTGCCACTGTGCCCAGCAGGTTGTCTGTTTTCCTATACCATGTGGGTTTCAAGGACCCAATACAGATCAGCAGGTGTGGTGGCAAGAACTTTTACTCCTTAGGCATCTTGTTTGCCCTTTTTAAAATAACTTTAACATCAACCCTTTCCCCCCCACACACACTTTTTTTCCCCATGATTGGCCTAAGGGCACATCATTAGTGTCATCCCATAGTTTAGTTTGATGCCAGGGTAGGCATATTTCAGATAAACTCTTGAAAAATATAGACTATGGGGACAGGCATGGGGGGGTACCGGTCTGTAATCCCAGAGTTTGGGAGGCTGAAGCATGAGGATCACACATTTGAGGCCAACCTGGAGTTTTAAAGTGAAAGCCTGTGCCCAAACCCACCATTGCAGGGTGTGGTGGCACATGTCTTTAATCCCAGCACTCAGGAGGCAGAAGCTCGTGGATCTCCACGAGTTGGAGGCCAGTCTGCTCTACATTATGAGCTCCACAAGGAAGCTCTGAAGATCTGCCTATTTTGGGCCTACATTCCTGTAGCTGCACTCTTTAAACAAAACTCTGGCGTTTATTTGCCAAAGAACTCATGTAGTTCACTTTCTTTACTTTTGTTACTTATGAGGTCTCTACAGGTAAGTTTATCACCTTTAGAGAGCTACTGAAGTAAAGTGAATTAATGAGTTGGCAATTAGCACTTGCTTTTTATTTTTCGCTTAACTTCTGTTCACCAAACTATACTGTAATAAACCATTTAGCGGACTGAATCCTATCGTTTTTCTCATATCTATCAATAAATACTCATACAGGTTCCTAAAACTTTTCTCTTTTTCTCGGAGCCGACCGCCGACCGTAGTCTTGGGCCACCTCAATTTGGAGGTGCATACGCCTAAAATTTCATCAGTGTGGCCCGCTCCCTGGGCCGAACTGTGACCGGTGATTTGTCAGGTAGACATTATTTCCAGGTAACACAAAGACACAACTTTGTGAAGCCAATTATAGACAAGACGCCATCCTTCCTATTGCAAGTTGTCGCTGAGGTGTGGAAGTTGCTAGCTGGGAAGTGGGAAAGGTGCGGGGGAGGCCGGCAGGAACCACGACCTGGAATTTAACCCTGGCTCTCAGGGTGGGGACTCTGAGAAAGTCTGTGATCCACCCTGGGGGTGTGGCTCCCGGCGTGCAGCCCTGCAACTACTTCCAGACCCTTTAGATCCCAGCCTTTGGGAAGCTTTCCATTCGGACCGGCTCATCTGCAGCCCCAGTCCCCGCGAGGCTGGCTTTGCTGCCGTCAATCTCCAGATCGCGCCTTTCCGCGACACTTCGCTCCGCTCTTTCTGCATCAATTTCCCCCAAAGGACCAGTGACTTGGGGGGAAACTCCCTGTTTTGAAACCCGGCTTGGAGAGACACTGCTAGAAGTCCCGCTCAGCTCTATACGGGAAGGGGGGTGTCCCAGGAGGTGACCCCAGGCTAGGGGGACACCCTCCGCCACCCCTCCGTCCCTGCTCCGCCGCTGACCTGCCGCGCAGGGGCGCCCCGGGGCCTCCCCGCCCCCGCCGCGCCGCTCCCGCGCTCCCCCTAGCGGCCGCCGCGCCGCCTCGCTCAGTCCCAGGCTCGTCGGGCGGCGCAGCTCACGTGACCGCGCTCCGGGCCTGCGGCCGCTGTCGGTTCCCCCAGTCACCGAGCGAGAGGGAAGAAACAAGATGGCGGCTGCAGGCGATCGGGAGCGGGGCCCCGGCAATTCGGACTGAGCCTTCTCTCTCCACCCCGCCGCTGCCGGGCCGCGCCCCTCCCGCCCGGGCCTCGGCGCCCTCCCCTCCCCCTCGGCCCCGGCGCCCCCCGCCGCCCCTCCCCCTCCTTCCGCTCCCCCCCCCCCAGCCGCGGCTCCGACATGAGGGGCCGGCGGGGCAGGCCGCCCAAGCAGCCCGCGGCTCCCGCTGCGGAGCGCTGCGCCCCGGCCCCGCCGCCACCGCCGCCACCGCCACCGCCGCCGCCACCGCCGCCGCCGCCGCCGCCACCACCACCGCCCGCGTCCGGGCCCATCGGGGGGCTGCGCTCGCGGCACCGCGGCAGCAGTCGGGGCAGGTGGGCCGCCGCCCAGGCTGAGGTGGCGCCCAAGACGCGGCTGAGCTCGCCCAGGGGGGGCGGCCGCAAGAAGCCGCCACCGCCGCCGCCGCCGGCCTCCGGCAGCAGCGCCAGCGGCCCGGGCCGGGGGGGCCGAGGAGGCGGGGGCGGCAGGACGGGGGGCGGGGGCGGCCACCTGGCCCGGACCACCCCGGCCCGTCGCAGCACCGTCAACAAAGTGGTATACGATGACCACGAGAGCGAGGACGACGACGAGGAGGAGGACATGGTCTCGGAGGAGGACGAGGAGGAAGAAGAGGACGGCGACGCCGAGGAGGAGACCCAGGATTCTGAGGACGACGAGGAAGATGACATGGAGGAGGACGACGATGACTCCGATTATCCGGAGGAGATGGAGGATGACGACGACGATGCCAGTTACTGCACGGAAAGCAGCTTCAGGAGCCATAGCACATACAGCAGCACTCCAGGTACCCACCCAGGCCGCCTGCAGACTCCCTCCCCACCTCCTCCCCTCCCCCTGGCTTGCTCCCTCTCCCAGTGCAGTGCATCCTGCTTTCCAGCTCCCCCCCACCCCATCCTCCGGCCTGCCCCCCACGCGGAGGGAGGCCACGGCGCGTCTAGTGGCAAAAAAGACACAACAAAACTAGATTTTTCAAGAGGAAAGAGGCGCATTGTTCAAAATGGAGATTGCATTGTTGCAGTTTGCAGGCCACACACTCGTTCGCTCTCCCTGTGTCGTCGTCCCCCCCCCATCCTCCTTTAAAATTTGTGCCAAGCGCGGTGTCTCTACCAGGCAGGATTGAAACTTTGGCACACACGTATCCATTGAGTTCGTTTTTCTCCCCTTGTTTTGGTATAACTATTTTAATTATTTATTTTGCAATGAAAGAAGTCTTCCGCTTTGCAAACCGTTGCATGTCTAATACGTTTTCTTGTAGATTTGGAAAAATGACCTGTGTTTTAAAAGAGAGAATTTGGATATCGTGATAACACACATAGACGTGCTTCCTTTCCTACCCTTAGTCTTATAGTTTGAAAACTGTTTTGATGGAAGGGCTGTTGTTCGGTTAGCAGAGAGCTTCGTGAGCTTCATCAGGTCCTGTGCGTTTGTTTGTGTTCTTCGAGTGCTCATGGGCGCGTGCAACAGTTGCTGGTAAATGGTGATTAAAGAGCAAACCAGACCAACCCAAATTTGGCAAGCCTTCCGATTCAGAATCGCTTTGGTTAAGTTCTAAATAAAAGAATAACGCCAAGGGGCCTTGTGTCCTAACCAGTTTGATCTCGGCTTTGCGTGGGAGATGCAGTTTGTGGCACCTGTTGCAGAAGATGTGTAGTTGATCATTTAGATGTAATTGCTGAAGAGGAACTTTTGAAGTCACATAGTACAGAAATGTCAGCTTGCATCTGACAGGACTTTTTCTTGTTACTCAGTTTTTGAGGAAAAAGCCCTTCCTTGACCTGTAGTAGGTTTCTTCTTCATGATGACTTCTCGAATGTTTTCTAACATCGTTTCTTGAGATTAGCCCTGAGATGTGTCTTGTTTAAATAAAAAGCACACATACAGTTGCTCCTTTGTATTAAATGAATAGTTACTGGGGGAGGGTCAACTTGGAGCGACAAACTGTCAGGTGATTGATTGCTTTATATTTCTATTAACCCGGATTAGCAAAATTAAAATCTAATTATAAGGACATTTCCAAAATAAAGTCAATGAGGACATAAGATGGTCTTTCTATGAGAGCTTGCCCTGCCCATTTCTAGAGGAGAAGTGGTTAAATTAAAATGTTTCCATTCTTTCAAATAATTGCTTAAATTTTTAACTGCTGTAAGTCTGAGAATTAAACAAGATTAGATTGTGTTAACATCAAGTGAAAAAAGCTAATTTAATTTGCCTGACTCTCAGAACAAGTTGCTTAGTTTGGGAGCTTGGAGGAGAGACTTGGAGGGAGACTGTCCTTTAAGCAAGCTTCATTTCTTGCCATCTTTTATAGTAATAAGTTTTGCTCTAAGAAATTATGAGTTGGGCATTTTTGTACCAAGAGCCCAGAAATGAACTGAAGACCGACATACAGTAGTGGAGGAAGTTAATTTTTGTCTTAGAACTGAAGCACTATGGCAGTGCACTTCAGCTCACTTAACTCCTTGGAGTACTGAGGACTGCACAGGTGCTGAGTTAAATTGCAGGGTTAGGGGCCCCTTTCAAACAACCACATAAAACTTGTGAACTTTTAAATTTTCATTATTTATTTATTGAGACAGGGCCTCTCTACATAACCCTAGCTGCCCTAGTACTCATGTAGACCAGGCTGGCCTAGAACTCATAGATATATACCTGCCTCTCAGCCTCTTAAGTGCCTGGCAATCTTGTGTACTTATACTTCAAAGGTATTTCTCTTCCAGTGACACTTGTAGCCTACCTTGGTGAACACTTGTCCTATATTTATTTGAATTAATAACTTACAGGAGTTAAGTTTTGATCTTAAACATTCTACAGCTCCTAGTAGACATGCACATGGCAGATGTGCATGAAAGATTGAGTGAGTTATTGTTAGTGGGTGCTGTAACAGCTTTAATAAACTGAAATTGATGTGACTAAATTTTGATAAACACTTGAACCAGTAACTTTCTTTCTTTTTTTTTTTTTTTAAAAAAAACTTTATTTATTATTTATTTGCGTTGGTGTTTGCCTGGAACTGGAACTACAGACAGTTGTTAGCTGCCATGTGGGTGCTGGGAATCGAACCTGGGTCCTCTGGAAGAGCAGACGGTGTTCTTAACCGCTGAGCGGTCTCTCCAGCCCCACCAGTAACTTTCTAACAGCGAGGTATACTTTTAAAAAGTTACCTGTTTTAATTATGTGTATGTGTGTGTTTATGTGAGGTTATATGCAGGTCAAATCCCTTGGAGCTGGAGTTTTTTTTTTTAATTTATTTATTTAATTATTTGCGTTGGTGTTTGCCTGGAACTGGAACTACAGACAGTTGTTAGCTGCCATGTGGGTGCTGGGAATCGAACCCGGGTCCTCTGAAAGAGCAGTCGGTGCTCTTAACCGCTGAGCCATCTCTCCAGCCCCCAGAGCTGGCGTTTCAGATGGTCCAAGAGCCTAGCCATGTGTGCTAGGAATTGAACTCAGGTCTTCTGGAAGAGCAGTAAGTGCTCCTAAGGTTGAGCCATCTCTGTACCAGACGGAGTATGTTGTTTTAAACTGCTCTCTTTTCTTTTCTCTATTGGCTGTGGAGTAATTTGAGTTTTTGGTGTTTTAAAACAAATTACTTCTCAAATAAAATAATAAAAGGGTTGCTACATTTTGTGTTTTTGACTTTCAGAGTATGTTTACTTACTTGCAGTGAGTATCCGTGGCAGCAGTGAGTTATGTAAGTCAGGAATATTGGGCCATTAGTTTTATTCTTGGTATACCTGGGAGAAGACTTCAGGTCAATGTGTATATGTATGTGTATGTCTGGGTTAAGATCCACTTAAGGACAGCCAAGAGTGCAAAGAGAAACCTGTCTTGAAAAACAAAGCAAAAAGATACACTTAAGAGAGCAGATCCAGTTGGGTGTGTTAGTGGTACAGAGCTTTAGTCCCAGAACTTTGTAGGCAGAGGCAGAAGGATATCCGAGTCCACTTCGGTCTACATAACAAGCTCTAACCCAGCCAGGACTACATAGAGAGAGACCCTGTCTCAAAAAAGAGCAAGTCCAAAGGAGAAAGTTGGATGATGTGTCTTGTATAGTCAAGGCTAAAGAGGAATGTGCTTAGGTAATGTAGAATAGTTTGGTTAGGTTTTTTTTTTTTTTTTTTTTTTTTAAATATTTATTTGTTATGTATACAGTATACAGAAGAGGGTAACAGATGTCATCATAGATGGTTGTGAGCCACCATGTAGTTGCTGGGAATTGAACTCAGGACCTCTGGAAGAACAGTCAGTGCTCTTAACCTCTGAGCCATCTCTCCAGCCCCGGTTTTTTTTTTTAAAATAGTTTTTATGTGGGGCTGGAGAGATGGCTCAGCGGTTAAGAGCACCATCTGCTCTTCCAGAGGACCCGGGTTCGATTCCCAGCACCCACATGGCAGCTAACAACTGTCTGTCGTTTCAGTTCCAGGCAAACACCAAGGCAAATAAATAAATAAGAAAGTGTTTTTTAAAAAAAATTAAAATATGTTTAAAAAAATAGTTTTTATGTAAATTGGTGTTTTGCCTTGTTTTGTATGTCTATGTGAGGCTGACAGGGCCCCTAGAACTGGAGTTATAGACAGTAGTAAGCTGTCATGTGGGTGCTGGGCATTAAACCCGGGTCCTCTGGAACAGTAGCCAGTGCTCTTAACCATGAACCATCTCCTCAGCCTTCGTTTGATTAGTTTTTGTAGTTACAATATGAGCTTGAGTATTACTGGCATATTAGATTCCTGGTAAAAGAGCTGTGGGTGTAGTTCAGCTGGTACAGTACTTGCTTAGCTCCATGAAGCCTTGGCTTTAATTTCTAGCACATATAATATGTTTGGTAGTGCATGCCTGTAATTCCAGCACTCTGTCGGTGGAGACAGGAGAATCAGATGTTCATAGTAGGCTTTAGCTACATAGTGGCAGTCATAGTCTGGCTGAAGTCAGACGAGTATCTAACTAAATAGTATATAAGTAGATACTACTAAATAAATGACTTAAGAAATAAGTTCTTAGAATATCATAATTCATTGACCTATTTTTTGAGTACTTTGTAAGTAATGAAACTGTTGATGTATGCAGGTTGTTGTGTTAGGGTTACTGCTGTTGTGGTAAAACACCATGACCAAAAGCAACTTGGGGAGAGTTTATTTGGCTTACATCTCCTAAATCATAGTCCACTGGGGGAAGCCAAGGCAGGAACGCAAACCTGGCTGGAACTTAGAGGCAGGAGCTGATGCAGAGGCCATAAAGGGGTGTGGTTTACTGGCTTGCTCCTCATGCTTGCTCTCTTATAGAACCCAGCACCACCAGGCCAAGGGTGGCACCACCCACAATAGGCTGCCCCCTGCCCAGTAGATCACTGATTAAGAAAATGCCCTACATATTTGATGACTCACAGCTTGCTCTTCTGAAGGCATTTTCTCAATTGAGATTCCCTCCTGTTACATGATTCCAGCTTATGTCAAGCTGACATAAACTAACCTATACACAGATACTAGTAAAATCACAGACCTCAAAAGTTTATGATTTATTTATTTTGCAGGAGGGCAGGTTTCGAGTCAGGGTTTCTTTATGTAGCCTGGATTCTCTTGGAACTTGCTCTGTAGACCAGACTGGCCTCAAACTGAGAGAAATTCTCCTGCCTGTGCTTCATGAGTGCTGTGGTTAAAGGTGTGCCCCATCATGTTCAGTTTTAATTTATTATTTATTTATTTGTCTTGGTGTTTGCCTGGAACTGGATCTACAGACAGTTGTTAGCTGCCATGTGGGTGCTGGGAATAGAACCCGGGTCCTCTGGAAGAGCAGACGGTGCTCTTAACCGCTGAGCCATCTCTCCAGCCCCCATGTTCAGTTTTAAAAGTTGGTTTTATTTAGTTGGGTAGTGGTGGCACATGCCTTCAGTTCTAGCACTCAGGAAGCAGAAGCAGGCAAATCTCTGAGTTGGAGATCAGCTTGATCTACAGAGCAAGTTCCAGGACAGCCAGGGGTACATGGAGAAACTCTGTCTTAAAAAACCAAAAGGTTTATTGGGGAAATTTGTTTTTTGTGACAGCAGCTTATTTTAGGCTAGGCTGGAACTCATTGTAATCCTCCTGCCTCAGCCTCTCAAGAACTGGGATTAATGCTCTGCTGATTGCTTTCTTTATATTGGGCAAATCAAAATTTCTCCATAGGGCAAATACTACTGTAGAAATGTTGATTATTAATGCAAACTTGAAATCATCTCATTTTGCTTGAGTTAGAGGCATTTGGTTTACTAAAGAATTTATCTATTTTCTTTCTTTCTTTTTTTTTTTTAATTGGTAAAAGTTTGAGTTAGGGGCCAGGAGATATGGCCCAGTGCTTAAGAGCATTTGTTGCTCTTGAAGTGGTCCCAGGTTCTATTCCCAGCCCCTACATTGTGGCTCACAACTCCAGTTCCAGGGAATCCAGTGCCCTTTTCTGACCTCCTAAGGTATCAAGCATCTATGTTGTGTACATTACATCCATGCAGACAAAAACACTCAGACATAGAAAATAAGTAAACCTTAAACAATACAGGGCTAGAGAGATGTTTTAGGGGTTAGGAGCACTGGCTGCTCTCCTAGAGGACCCAGGTTCAATTCCCAGCACCCACATGGCAGCTCACAACTGTAACTCCCATCATTCCAGAGATCTGACACCTTCATACCAATGCACATAAAGCTAAATAAATCAATATGTGTGTATAAACCCTACTGTAGAGTCCCCAGAAATAGAGTATAGTACTCCACAGGCTTTATTTACACCTTCAGTGTCACCCCAGTGTCCTTTAAGTATACACAGAATTCTTGATGGCTTCAAGGGAGGTTCAAAGGGAGGATCAGTACCTTGGTTTAGGGGTAGTTGGTGTAGGCAGAAGCTTTCTGGATAGGCCTGTCAATTGTAAGAAGGGAGGTAGAGGAAGGAGGAGCATGATCTCAGCACTGATAGTAAAGTGTGGGCAGTGGCAAGAGCTGGAGTTGACGAATAGGAAGTCGTCTGTGCAGCTGCGTTTGATACCCTGGCTGGGCAGCTCCCCAGAGAAGCAGGCTGCGACCACGTACATTCTTTCCTTGCCTGTTGAACTGGGCAGTTGGGTGATCTCTGTCATTATTACCCTCTGGAGTACTGAGTGGATGTGCTCTATTCTCATCAATAGTACCCAGTGTTCAAGCCTGAACTGGTATCATATCAGGTCACACAGATGTACTGCAGGCCCTTCCCCTACACTGAGAGGTGCACCTGAAAGGTGGTCTGAAACATTATCTGTCTCTTTCTCACAGCTCTGTGTCTCACATGCTTCATTCTGGTTCCTGGGATCAATCAGAAGATTTGGGAATAGTAGGGTATGGCCTCAGGGATATGCTAGACTCAGTGATATGCTAGACTTCTGTTCTGCAGGATTCAGCAGGATCGCTAAGAGGAAAGTAAGCTAGCTGGTGGGAACTGGATGAGTTTGGTAGCCCGGAATGGTAGCTCAATCCAGGAGTTTCCAGACCTTGACTTGTAAGTGTAGAGAATTTAAGCACCAGATACACCTTTGGTAGAAAGCAGTATGATCAGGGTTGAAATAAAACCTGTTTTGACTACCAGCACTTATGGAGGTTCAACCTGAGAATTAAAGAAAATAAGAGCCAGGAGAGTTATTACAGCTAGGTAGCATGATTTGTGAGAAATGATGAAGTATGTCCTATGTCTGTGATCATAAGTAGGTTTGTGTGTGGTTTACACTTGCCTGCTTCTCTAGTCCTTGCCCACAGGCATCTTTAGAAATGGAGTTGCACATGTAAACGTGCCAGCAGAATCTGGGGGGTTGAAGCTCTGGTGCCTTTTGTTAGGCCCTCCTTTTCTCACCCTTGAGACCCTGTCCTCCCTGTGACTGTGACTTGGAGGGGACATTACAGTTTGATAAGGTGTAATACTGATAGGCAACAGTAATCTGGTGATAGACAGACCAGGAACAACTTGGTCCACTCTCCTTAGACTCATAATCCTCTTGCTGTGATTTATTGTTTAGATTCCTCTTGCTAATCTTGGTCCATTTTCTTAACCTGCTTAGAGTAGTTAAAACCTCAGCTTCATAATAAAAAAGAATCAGTTATTTTATGTGGGCGGGTGTTTTGTCCACATGAGTGCCTGGTACCTTCAGAAGGTTGAAGAGGAAGGAATTCAGGTCCCAGGAGACTGGTGAGACAGATATGAAACACCATGTGGTTACTGGGATTTGAACCTGGGTCTTCTTAATTTGTTGAAACATCTTCATCTCTCTCAGCTTCATAGTTTGTTTAGCAGTGATCCCCCTTCTAGTTTTTAGTGTCTTTGCTTATTTGAAGAGATGCCTCAGGAGGGAGATTTCTGTTCTTTAAGCCTCTATTCCCACCCTAGGCTAGGTCTCAACTATGTAGCTCTGGGTATCCTGGAACTATGTAGACCAGGCCAGCCTTGAATTTACAGAGATCTACCTGCCTTTGCCTCTGCCCTTGTCTCCCCAGTGCTGGGATTAAAGGCCATGGGTCACTAAACCCAACTATTTGGTAGTTTTTTTTTTTGCTCTTTTTTTATTTTTATAATTTTTTAAAATTTAGATGTTTGAGTGTTTATGCTTGCATGTATATCTGTTTCCAGTACATGCTTGGTCCTTAAGTAGGTCAGAAGAAGGCTTAGATCTACTGGCATTGTGCATGATTATATGGGTGCTGGGAACTGAACCTGAGTTCTCTGTAAGAGCAGCAACTCTTAACTCATCAGCAACCTCTTCAGCCCCCATTATTATTATAATTTTTTTTAACTTTATTTATTTATTTATTTGCCTTGGTGTTTGCCTGGAACTGGAACTACAGACAGTTGTTAGCTGCCACGTGGGTGCTGGGAATCGAACCCGGGTCCTCTGGAAGAACAGACGGCGCTCTTAACCGCTGAGCCATCTCTCCAGCCCCTATTATAATATTTTTAAATAGAGTCTCATTTTGTAGTCTAGTTCAGACCTGGATCATAGCAATCTGCCCGCCTTAGCCTTTCTTCTTACATATCCTATATATAATCCTCAGCTAGAATTATTAGTGTGAGCTACCACACCCAGCGTGGAAATGAAATCATACAAGAATGATGCCTGGTATGGAGGGGCGTGTCCATAATCTTAAAATCGCCATGACCCACCCATGTGGCTTGGATTTTGGAACCTTGGCCAGGGACCACAGGGCAATGAAGAAAAGACACAGAGGCACAATGAAGCTGGGATCAGGTGAGTTTTTCTGACTGCTGAAACCTGGAAGGATCCTCAGCACAGGGAGAAGGGTTACTAGTCTCCATTAGGAGGTATCTGTATGTGGGCAGTAAACATCTAGATAGAGGAAGCTGTGGTTGGTTGCTATTCTCTGTCACACTGATCAGTCGTCTTAAACACTTATATTTGACTCCTGAGGGGAACTTTGCCATTCCTCTTGAGTCTGGTCCATGTAGGTAATGGCCTTGCCAATTTCCCATGAGTCTGTTGGCCTTGGAGTCTTTCACAGGCTGAACTCATCTCAAAGTACACATTCACTCAGGGTTTCCTCTACTCCCAGCTTGCACTTGAAGGCTGAGGCAGGAGGATTATGAGTTCAAGGCTAGCCTGGGTGAGATTATCTAAAAAGAAAGAAAAACAGGAAGCTGGGAGGGACTACCTTTAATCCTAGTACTTGGGAGGTGAAAGCAGGAGTATCTAAAGGAAGGAAAGAAAATACATTATTAAGTTAATTGTGTTGTTTTTCATTTATTTATTTTGCAAGGGGGGGGGGTGTGCAAATGTGCTCCAGGTTTGTATTAGTGTTAGAGGACAGCTTACAGGAGTTTATCTGTCCATCCACCATGTAAGGTGAGGAACTGAACCAGTTCCTCAGATCATCAGTTCTGGCTGTAAGCGCCTGTATCTACTGAGCTGTCTGGTTGGCCCTAACTATGTTGTAACTGTTTCCTTTGCTAGTCTTTATCTAACATTTGTTGTTGTTTGCTGCATAACATTTAAATATTTTTGATTGCCTAATGATACTCAAAATAGTAATAGTAATAGTTAACATTTAATGGATCTCGACTAATGTGATGAATAATTTTAAATGATCTTTTTTAAAATTTATTTATTATGAATAGTGTTCTGCCCTCATGTGTCCCTGAAGATTTATTTATTATGTATACAATATTCTGCCTGTATGTATCCCCATAGGCCAGAAAATGGCATCAGATCTTATTCTAGATGGTTGTGAGCCACCATGTGGTTGCTGGGAATTGAACTCAGGACCTTTGGAACAAGAGACAATGCCCTTAACCTCTGAGCCATCTCTCCAGCCCCCAGGTTTTCTTTTTTAATGTATGCTGGTTGAGTGTTCTATCTCTGAGCATCTGCTCTGCTTCCTCCTACTTCCTGACGCAAGATTTCATTTACCATGTAGCCCAGGCTTGCTTTGAACATTCCATGGAGAGGGCAGGGAAGCATATGCCAGGCATGGCTTGGAATATACCTGTAATTCCAGCGTATGGGAGACTGAGGCAGGAGGATTGTGAGTTGAAGGCCAGTCTGGACCATCTAATAAAACATTTTCTTTTTTTTTTTTTTTTAAACTTTATTTATTTGCCTTGGTGTTTGCCTGGAACTGGAACTACAGACAGTTGTTAGCTGCCATGTGGGTGCTGGGAATCGAACCCGGGTCCTCTGGAAGAGCAGACGGTGCTCTTAACCGCTGAGCCATCTCTCCAGCCCCAATAAAACATTTTCTTAAAATAAAAAGATGGAATTCTGTGTTATATAGTTTTTTTTTTTATTTAATGTAATTTTTTAAAAAATATTTTATTTTATTTTATGTGAATTGGTGTTTTGCCTGCATGTCTAACTAACTGTGTAAGGGTGTCAGATCTTGGAATTACAGACAGTTGTTAGCTTCCATGTGGATGTTGGGAATCAAACTCAGGTCCTCTGGAAGAACAGTCAGTGCTTTTAATCGCTGAGCCATCTCTCCAGCCCTAGTGTAGTAATGTTTTAAAAACTCATATTTTATAGCATGTACAGTATGGGTATATCAAGCTTTGCTTATCCATTTCATGAGTCCACAGACATTTGAATGATTTCCATTTTGATTTCTATACTTAAGTTGCAGTGGAGTTTATATGATGTGTATTTGTCTGGCATATATCTTTGTTTTTTTTGGGCATATATACTTAGGGGTGGAGGGATCTCTGTGAGTTCTAGGCCAGCCTGGTCTACATAGTGAGCTCCAGGAGAGCCAGAGCTACATAGTGAGACCCTGTTTCAACAAAACAAAACAACAACAGAAAGTTGTCACTTCCTTTTAAAAGTCAGTATAAAAGCAGTGAGCTTCATTATGAAGTTTACATTCATGTGTCATTATTTTTCAGCCACTCGCTCTTGCAATGTTTTCTGTCTCCCTGCAGATTCAGTTGTAGTCTCTCTCTTTCTCCTTTTTTTTTTTTTTTTATAGTCCAGGAGAGTCTTCAACTCTTGTTCTTTTTGTCTTAGTGTATATAGAGTGCTGGGAGTAGTACAGGGACCAGCTACTCCTTTTGGCAGTCAACTTGTTTTTTTCTGGTACTGTGGGAGAGACCCTAGGTCTCTGTCTGGTAGCTAAGCAATCACTCTACTCCTGAGATACATCCTCAGCCCTTTGCAAATTTAGCTTAAAATTTTTTTTTTTTCAAGACATGGCTTCTCTGTGTAGCCTTGGCTGTCTTGGAGCTTGCTCTGCAGATCAGGCTGACCTCAACCTCAGAGATCTGCCTGCCTCTGCCTCCTGAGTGCTGGAATTAAAGGCATGCACCACCACCAACTAGCCAGTTTAAGTTTTTTAAAAATCACATTTATATATTATTTGTTTGCTTATCCACCTGTCTATCTATCTATTTAGAGAAAGAGACTGTGTGCATGTGTGTGTGTAGAGGTCATGAGGGTGCTGGGGATTGAACTCAGACTTGTTTAGCAAGCACTTTTATTCATCTGTTCACTCCTTAGCCCTCTGCAGTTAGCCACAATAGTCTGTTTCACTTTGTGTGTGTACCTGTTCTACCTACATGTGTGTATGTCTGTGCACCATGTGCATTCTTGGTGCTTGTGGAAGGCAAAGGAGAATGTCAGGTCCCCTGGAACTGGAGTTAACAGGTGGATGTGAGCTGCCATGTAGATGCTGGGAATGGAACCTGGGTCTTCTGCAAGAGCAGCAAACACTCTTAACCGATGAGCCATATATTCATCCACCCCCCATAGGGATTGTTTTTTTCCCCTTAAAGTAAGCTCAGTGGAGCTGATGGTGTTGGTAGAATGCTTCCTTACTCATACAAGGCTGATAATTCCCAGCCCTGCATTCTCTTTATTCCTGAAGGCTTGGAGGAGCTTGCTCCATCTCTTCAGTGCCTGACTCAAGCTTCTAGTTTGCAAGTGATTCCTTCTACTTTCATTCTGTGCTATTCTATGTGATAGTTGTATAAATGTAAATTTGTTAAAATGACCTAAAATTGGACCCCGAGGTCCTCAGACAGTAGGTACATTGCAGGTGACCAGGAGCCATTTGGGTCATTTGCTGTCACTGCTGCTGGAGGTTTCCTTGGGTCAGTGAGGGTTTACCTAAAGTCTCTTTCCCTGGTCATTTGTTTGCTCTAATTCTGTGCTGCCTGGGTAGCCTTGGTAGTCTGGCTATGATTTCCCTTCACTGAGGTTGTTGGCCAAGCATTGTTTTTATGAGATTATGGTATTGTATTTTTTTTTTTAATATTTACTTTTTAATTTTATGTGAATTGGTGTTTTGCCTGTGTGTATAACTGTATAAGGGTGTCAGATCTTAGAATTACAGACAATTGTTAGCTGCCATGTGGATGCTGGGAGTCAAACTCTGGTCCTCTAGAAGAACAGTCAGTGCTCTTAACCGAGCCATCTCTCCAGCCCCAAGGTGTTGTATTTTTTAATCTATTTATTTTCATGTCATATATACCAGTGTTTTGCTTGCATGTTTGTCTGCGTATATATCTGTGAGAGTGTTGGATCCCCTGGAACTGGAGACAGTTAGTTGTGAGCTGCCATGTGGGTGCTGGGAACTGAATCTGGGTCATCTGGGAGATTGGCCAGTGCTCTTAACCACTGTGTCATCTCTAGCCTGATGTTGTATCTCTTGCAGTAAGAGTAAGGGTCTCTTTAGGATTCTTACTAAATACTAATGGTTCTTGGTGGTCAGGAAAGAGGCAGCCAGTTAACAATACTAGAAAATCTGATACAAATTTTATCAAGACCAGATAAAATAAAGCTGGAAGTCACATCCCACCCCTATCCCAGACTTGGTTGAAAAGTTAACTTGATAACTCAGATTTTCTGTGTTGTAAAGTTACTATATGAGCTCCATTGTAAACTACTTCCTGAGTGTCCTAGGGTGTTCTCTTAAGTTAGCTGATCATTTCATTCTTTGTTGTGGTGAGGTTCTTTTATCACTGAGTCATGAAGTTGCTCCTTAAAGCTGGCCATGTCCTGTGATTCACACACTTGACAGACAGCCGGCCAAGTGGCACATACCACGGCACTTGGTAGTGGATGCAGCTTCTGTGTGCCTAGAAGGAAGTGCAGCTTTCTGCTCTGTACTTACATGTTCACAGCTAGCCTCCACTCTCCCAGCTAGAAACACACATATTAATTGTTTGGATTTCTTTCAGCCTTCTCCCTTCTGGTGCTTGTGCTGCATACAGATTTATTGCAGAAACAATCAAACATTAAAATTAATAAAAATGTAGCCCTGCCTGACATTCACTTTTTTTTTTTTTTTTTTAAATATTATTATTTTATTTATTTATTTATTTGCCTTGGTGTTTTGCCTGGAACTGGAACCACAGACAGTTGTTAGCTGCCATGTGGGTGCTGGGAATCGAACCCGGGTCCTCTGGAAGAGCAGACAGTGCTCTTAACCGCTGAGCCATCTCTCCAGCCCCCGACATTCACTTTTTTTCTGTTCTGACATCACAGTTGCTCCTCATAATTCCTGAATTTCTAGTTGGTAACTTTAATTATGACCATGTTCAACACTCAAAGCATTATTTAATAACATTTTTAAAGTTTGGTTTTGTGTTAACATTAATTTGTATACGTGAGTTACAGGAACCAGAGCACAAGTGTGAGATCCGAGTGCCACATGTCAGAATCAGTTCCCCCTTGTACCCTGTGGGTCCTAGCTAGGCATCTGACCGAGCTCATCAGACTTGGTGGCAGGCACCTTCACCCACTAAGCTGTCTTGCCAGCCCAAAACAACCAACACATTTCAAAAGTCTATTTGCTGTAATTTCAGATATGCATTAGGATGTTGATTCAGCATTTCCAGGTGACCCTTGGTAACCTTAGGAGTTTGCCTTTTTCCTTTTTGGCATCTTGTCTATAATGGCATGAATAGCTTGAGTTGTGATTCTGCCCTGTCTCAGGCAGCGTAACAATGGAGCCAGGAGTCAGGATCATAAACTGCACATGTATAGGGTCTTTGAATGTATGTGAAAACTGGAAGTACTTTTTATCCTTATTAATGCATGATTCTATTTGCTATTGATATTTAGTTGTCTTTTACAAAAGCAATTTTGAGGGAGTCCAAGAGATGGTTGTCAATAATGTGAGTTAGGTCCCTGGAACCCACATTGTAGGCGAAGAGAACATATATCCACAAATTGTCTTTTGACTTCCATATGTGCGTGTGTGAATGTACACATACATACATACGTACATACATACGTACATACACTTGCACACACTCATTTTTCTGGTGCTAGGGATAGAGCCGGGGCCTTGTGTTTGCTGTGCTGATGCTCTGCCACTGATTTTAGGCCCTTTCATTTGTCAAAGGTAGCCCAGGCTGGCTTCACGCTCAGGGTCTTTCTGTCTGCCCCTTGAGTGCTGGCACTACAGTCTTGTGTCTACATACCTGGCACCAGCATTGAAATCTAATAAATACTGACATTTCAGGGTATTTGCTTCAGACCTGTTATCTTTTTTTTTTAAAAAAACTTTATTTATTTATTTATTTATTTGCCTTGGTGTTTTGCCTGGAACTGGAACTACAGACAGTTGTTAGCTGCCATGTGGGTGCTGGGAATCGAACCCCGGTCCTCTGGAAGAGCAGACGGTGCTCTTAACCACTGAGCCATCTCTCCAGCCCCGACCTGTTACCTTTAAAGATAAAGAAAATTACAGATTGCTGGCCTTTTCCTCTCTGTTTCCCCAGAGGTAAAAAAAAGTCCTTGTGAAGTTGGCATATATTGTTCCCATTCTTATTTTTATACTTGTGCTGCATATGTTTTTATATGAGTGTTTTATATTAGCATGGATGTTTTATTTTATTAATGTTTAACTTTTTCAGTTTTTAGAAAAATCATTATAGGGGATGAAGAGATGGCTCAGAGGTTAAGAGCACTGGTTGCTCTTCCAGAGGTTCAGAGTTGTTCAGTTCCCAGCAACCACATGGTGGCCTACAACCATTTGTAATGAGATCTGGTGCCCTCTTCTGGTGGGCAGGCTTACATTCAGGCAGAACACTATACGTTTAAAAAATTATTTTAAAAAAGAAAATTGTTACTTACCATGTTAATAGACCTAACCTGAATCATTTAGTCTTTTGCCCTGTGTTCTGGGGATTGGAACACACAGCCTCTTTCACATACTAAGCACATACTTGCTCCCCACCAGCAAATTTATTTGAGACAGGGTCTCACTATATAGCTCTGACTGGCCTGGGATTAAAGAAGTGCATCATTATACTCAGCCTTTTTTTTTTCTTTCTTTCTTTTAAAGCATTTTAAATCTATGTTAGTGTTTCATTTTTGTTTGTTTACTTTCGAAAACCAATGAACCTAAGTAGGTTATTTTTAATTTTCTCTTAGTGCACATAACACATTCTCTCAGTTTGTGTGTGTATTGTTAGGGGTGGATGGGAGAGGTTTAAAGTCTGTTGATAACATGTCTTAGATGAGAGAGCTAGCTAACAATAAGCCTGAGCCATTGGTCGAACAGCATGTAATTAATATAAGTCTTTGTATGATTATTTGGGGCTAAGGGGCAGCAGGGTTGTGGGCAGGTCCAAACCTAGGAGCTAGGCTGGGCCAGAAACCTCTGCTACATGTCTTCATGTCAGTTTTAACAGATTTTTAAATTATTCTTGAAAATCCGTTGGATGTTTATCTGTATTTTACAACTGTTTTGAAGAGGATATTACACAAGGGCTGACTGGTAGTTATATAGTGTAGACTGCTTTTTTAAAGGTGTACAGGATTTATTTTAGCTTTGTTTTGAGAACATAGAGGGTTATAGTTGAACTACAGTCACAGTACAGTGATCCCTAGTTGTATTTTTAAATCAGAACTGTTCAATAGACAGTTGTGGTGATAGTAGGAATGGTCTGTGTGTGTATTGTCTAAAATGATAGCCATTGGCCATATGTGACTCTTACGAATTTGAAATGATAGCTCTTGGTGACATTTTGGTTCATGTCTCATATTTTTTTTTCCTTAAGTTTAATTTAGTTTTGTGTTTTTGAGATAGGCTGTTTTGGAACTTACAATGTTGACCAGGTTGGCTTTGGATTCATAGAGATTCATTTACCTCTGCTCCCAAGTGCTAGGACCAAAGGCTTGTGCTACCACTATCTGGTTTCTTAATCCTTTTGTGTTACTTTTCCAAAGCATGTCTGGCGGTTGGTTTTGACAGTGGAGGAGGGAAGTTCACCTTCAGGGGAAGGTATAGCAGTTGGGTGTCAACATAGGTCTGGTACTGGCTGGGCCCTGGGATGAAGCATTTCACCTCCATGAGCATCTTCAGAAGGCAGTAATAACAGCAACTATTGGTTGAGTGTGTGTGAGGATAAAATGTGATAATGAGGCTGGAGCGATGGCTCAGAGGTTAAGAGCACTGGCTGTTCTTCCAGAGGTCCTGTGTTCAATTCCTAGCAACCACATGGTGGCTAACAACCATCTATGATAACATCTGGTGCCCTCTTTTGTGTACTGTATACGTAATAAATAAATCTTTAAAAAAATGTGATAATGGTTAGAGTGCCACAGAAGTACTAACAACTAGTGCTGCTTTTGTATCATTCCTGGCACCGAGACCAGGGAATGGGCAAATGGAGGTACTTATGTATAGCCTTCCTTGTACATTTTTGTGAATTTGTTTTTGTAATTTTTGTTTTATGTTTTTTACTTTTATTATTTTTATGTTTTGTTTTGTCTGTTTTATAGTTTTTCCAGACAGGGTTTCACTGTGTAGCTCTGGCTGTCTGGGAACTCACAGAGATCTTCTGCCTCTGCCTCCCAAGTGCTAGTATTAAAAGTGTGTGCCACTGCTGGGTTTGTTGTTGTTGTTTGTTTGTTTTTTAAGACTGGGTCTCTCTGTGCAGCCCTGACTGGCTTAAAACTCTATATGTATTAGACTGTGCTGACCTCAAATTCAGCAACTTGCTTGGCTCTGCCTTCTCAGTGCTGGGACTAAAGGCATATGCCACCACAACTAGTTGTTTCTCAATTTTCAAGAGATGACTGTTGAGTACATTACAGGTTTGTTTGTTTGTTTCTTTGTTTTTCTTGAGACAGTATATCTCTGTGTAGACCAGGCTGTCCTCAAACTTACAGAGATCCACCTAACTCTACCTCCCAAAGTGCTGGGATTAAAAATGCACCACCATACCCACTTTACACCACAGTTTTTAAAAATTACATCATTTGTAGGGTATATATGTGTGCAACAACTGGTTAAACTTTTAGGTTTTATTTGGCAGGAGAGGTGGCTCAGCAGCTTCTTAACTGGCTGCTCTTACAGAGGACCCAGGTTCAATCCCTAGTACCCACATGGCAGCCCACACCTATCTGTAACCTCAGTTCCAGAGAATCTAACATCCTTTTCTGGCCTCTGGGGGCAATAGACATAAACTTGGTGCACAGATGTACCTACAGGAAAAGCGCTGTTCACATAAAATAATAGAAAAAGAATTAGATTTTATATATTTGTTTATTGTTTTTTTAAAATTTATTTATTATGTATACAGTATTCTGCCTGCGTGTATATATGTATGCATGCTCACATGCCAGAAGAGGGCACCAGACCTTATTGTAGATGGTTGTGAGCCATCATGTGGATGCTGGGAATTGAACTCAGGACTTCTGAAAGAACAGACAGCACTCTTAACCTGTGAGCCATCTCTCCAGCCTTTATTATTTTGCTTTTAAGACAAGATTTCACTGTGTAGACCAGGCTAGATTTTAGTGATTGGAGAGCACCAGCCTGCAGGAAATGCACTTCCCTTAGTGCTGCTGGTCCAGTGCTAACATCCCTCCTGCCATGTACTTAGAATGCTTTTTATGATGTCTAGAAGTCGGAAAAGACCACACATACTCCTTTTAGAATTAATAAAATAAAACTTTGATAGCACTGGAAACAGTACTATATTGATAGTGGCTTCTAGATTTAATTTTGGCATGGCCTTTCTCCACTCTGTCAGTTTGGATTTCCACTCTGTCACTACCTGATAATGTAAGTTGCTGAAGCAGTAAAGTCATGATCTACTCACTAAAGGAATTAATAAAGGAGACAGGACTGCACAGTCAGTTATAAAATAAGGTGCCCATGGGGCTGGAGAGATGGCTCAGTGGTTAAGAGCACTGACTGCTCTTCCAGAGGACCTGGATTCAATTCCCAGCACCCACATGGCAGCTCATAACTGTGTGTAATTCTAGCTTCAGGGCAAAACACCACTGTACATAAAATAAAAATAAATAAATAAATAAATCTTTAAAAAAAGAAAGAAAGAAAGAAAGAAAGGTGCCCTTGCCGGAAGGAGGGTGGACAGTGTCAGACACTGCTTAGGAGCTGCTGCACAACACTATGATGGTGACATTTGAGTGGTGCCCTGGAAAATGTTTCTGTCAGCAAAGTAAGCAGCACCAATTTAAAGTGTAAAAGTGAATGTTTTTTCTTATTAAAAATGATAAATTAAATGAAGATTGTGTCTTGGTGCATATTTCTAAAACTCAAGCATGTGGAAGACCCATTCAACAGTTTGTCATTACTGGGAGGAGGAAGTCATGTAAAGCATCTGCATGCATGTCCGTTTGCCCCTCCTAACACACCCTGCTGGAGCTGCTGGGAGTCTGGAGCACACACTTTCCCTTCCCCAGGTTTTGTCCAAACCTCAGCTTCCTTCCAGTGCTTGACTCCCAGGATCCCTCTTGAGTTAGCTCTTTACTTTTCTTAGTTCCCAGTCAGCCTTCCTTTCTGTTTGCTTAACTGATAGTTTTCAAACTTTGGTTGTACCTCAGAATGAGCTGAGCAGAAGGTAAAATACAGACATTTCTCGGGCTGCATCTTTTTTTTTTTTTTTTTTTTTTAGCTTTTTTTACGTGCATTGGTATGAAGATGTCAGATCTCTGAAACAAGAGTTACAGACAGTTGTGAGCTGCCATGTGGGTGCTGGAAATTGAACCCGGGTCCTCTGGGAGAGCAGCCAGTGCTCCCAACCTCGGGCTGCATTTGACATCTTTTATTTTATCTTGTTTTTGATACAGGGACCTGCACTCTAACCCAGGCTGGCTTGGATGGTTTTGTTGTATCTCTCGACAGTTTTAGGAAGGAATATTTGAAGGCAACTTTTTGAATGGCAAAGGTGAAACCCTAATTTTCTGGGTGGGGGTAGGGCAAGAGATTGTGAACCTGACGTATTTTTTTAAAATATCTATCTATCTATCTATCTATCTATCTATCTATCTACTTATTTTATGTGAATTGCTGTTTTGCAATTGGTGTTTTACATATATAACTGTAAGGCTGTCAGATCTTGGAATTACAGACAATTGCTAGCTGCCATGTGGATGCTGGGAATCGAACTCAGGTCCTCTGAAAGAACAATTAGTACTCTTAACCGCTGAGCCATCTCTCCAGACTGTGAACAAATGCCGGCGTAGCCTGGGCTGTACTGGAACTCTCTGTTTAGGCTAGGATGGCCTCAAACTCACAAGAGATCTGTCTCTGTATCCTAAATGCTGGGATTAAAAGTGTGTGCTCCTGGGCTGGGTACTCTACAGTTCAGGCTGGCTTCAATTCTACCCAGTTGTGAGATTATAAGCGTGTGCCACCACAGCATTTGAATCTTTGACTTAAGCAGAATCTTTTATTGTATTTTACATAAACTCACCCTTTAGTCATTAATAGGTGCATTACCTTACTCATTTCCCTCTCTGCTTCCTCCCCCTTCCCTTTTTGAGAAAAAAGCTGCCCTCAAAGAAACTGCAGCAGCCTTCCTGCTCAGGCCTTCCAAGTGCTACAGTCACCTGTGAGCTGACAGGCTTAGCACTCACTCAAGTGAATGAGATATCTCAAAGTCCAAAGTGTTAAAGAAAAAAAAAAAAAAAAACCAGTCACCTTCGGTCCTGATCCCCTGTTCTCCTCAGAAGAACTCCTTTTAGAGACTCCCCTGACCCCCAGGGCTCACAAATCCCCTTTATTCTCATGCAGCTCAGTTCATTGTTCTGTAGCCAAGGCTGTTTCCTCTCTTCTTGCAGTCTGAGGTAAAGCAGCTTGAGGCCTGGGGTTCCATCCCAGAACCAACAATGGGAAGATGGTGATATTTTTGATCCTTTTTCCTTCTAGTATTGCAGTTTGCACCTGGGGCCTTTTCAGGCACACACTCCACCACTGAGCAACACATCCAGTTAGCTGCTTTCTTCCTGCACATAGACGTATGTAGATGCTTCATAATTGACTGAACCATTAATACACACAAGTTAAAAAGGAAAAAAAGTACAAATCATAACTTTTGTTGAATGAAGTGTTTTTGTGTGAGTATATCTACCTGTGGGATAGATTCAAGAGGCAAAGAGAATTTGATTTTTGCTATATTGGCTTCTTTGAAAAATCGCAGCACTCAGGAGACAGGGACAGGTGGATTTCTGAGTTCTAAGCCAGACTGGTCTACATAGTGAGTTCCAGGAGAGCCTGTGCTACTTCAAGAGAGACCCTGTCTCAAACCAGGGTGTTCAGTGTTAAGACTGGGAAACGGTTAGTATGTGTATAAGCATAGTTTGTGCTTCCCGCTAGACCATTTCGAGTCTTGAGGCTTTCTTGTTTTACTTCTAAAGCCAACAGAGTATTTGTTACTTGGGCAAATATACAAACTACAAATATACTGCCTCAGTTACCCTGTATTCCAAAGAAGCTGAGAGGCAAAATAAGGGAGTTTATTTACAGTTTTGGCCAAATAGAAGAGGAGGGAATCTAATATCCTTTCCACAGTGCCAGTGGCCTAATTCAGAATTTGTAGAAAGCTAGGAGACAAAGGCAGGACCTAATGTAAATGTAACTGTGGTTGGGATGATCTGTTTTTTCCTGGATGGGGGAGGGAACTGGGTCCCACACCATCTCTGAAGGGTTTATTTAAATCTTTTCTGAGTAAAATAGGATTTTGCAAGTCTCTGTTTTGAAAGAGAAAAGGACATTTTGTGAGAAGGAAAATCCCACCTCATACTCTAGCTGGCAGAGCTCTTTGTCCCTAGGTCCGCTCCTTTAATAGATGGAGAGTTGAAGCTTTTGCTATCTTTGGAATAGCACTTTAAGTGGCAGATTCCTTGTCCTAGGAATTTTGGAAGTAAAAAAAAGTTGAGTGAAGGCCAAATGTCAGTCTTTCTAGACTATCTCTTCTGAACCTCCCCTGTCCTGCTGATTGATCACTGCTACAGATTAGACTTTTTAGCTTCAGGGACTTGAGGAAAACATTTTAAATTTCCTATCTAGATATCTACCTCCTGTGTACAGCATATGAAGAGTAGAGAAAAACTTGGTTGAATCCCACCACGTGAGTCCTGGATTGAACTCAGGTTATCAGATTTGGCAGTAAGCACCTTTACCTCACTAGCCTCAGCATCAGGGACTTTCTATCTTCTGTCTGGTTTTATTTTTATTATTTTTTTAGGTTAGTTCATTTTTTAGTGTCTGCATGTATGCCTGTACCACTTGTGTACCTGGTACCCTCAGAAGCCAGAAGAAGGTGTCAGATTCCCTGGAACTAGAGGTATAGATGGTTGTGAGCCACCACGTGGGTGCTAGGAATTGAATCCAGGTCCTTTGGAAGAGCAGCCATTTTTCTTAACCACCGAGCATCTCTTCAGCCCCTTCAGGAGCTTTCTTACAGACATGTTCAATAAGCAGCTGAGGAACATAGGAGCTTCCCCCAGAAGCTATTCTTTTGATGTGCTAATTTATGGTAAAGCAGGTAAGTCCCAAGTCAAATGCTGAAGACTTAACTTGGAGGCTCTGAACAATGGCATGAATGACTCTTGGATTTCTGATTTCATTGACACTCTCACTGGCTGTGTTGGGTGGGGGAACTGCCTTTCTCATTATGTATGTCCTGCAACCATGTATGGCTAACAATGACCAGATTTTCTTTCACAGAAAGTAATGGCTCTGAGGCTGGAGAAATGACTCAAGAGGTGAAGAGCACTGGCTGCTCTTCCAGAGGTCCTCAGTTCAACTCCCAGCAACCACATGGTTGCTCATAGACATTTATGATGAGATCTGGTACCTTCTTCTGGTATGCAGGCATACACAGAGACAGAATGTTGCATGCATAATTGATATATATATATATTTTTTTAAAGAAAGTAATGGTTCTGTTTTGTTTTGTTTTTTTTTTAAAAAAAAAAACTTTATTTATTTACTTATTTGCCTTAGTGTTTGCCTGGAACTGGAACTACAGACAGTTGTTAGCTGCCATGTGGGTGCTGGGAATCGAACCCGGGTCCTCTGGAAGAGCAGGCGGTGCTCTTAACCGCTGAGCCATCTCTGCAGCCCAATGGTTCTGTTTTTAATCTGAAAAATTTGTTTTCTAGATACTTGAAGGTTGGAGTTACATTGTATACACTGAGAATCTTTTCTGTATTCTTTGGTGCTTCCTTTTTTCTAGTGCCTTTTATGACTTTGGTTTGCTGGTAGAAGCCCAAGGAAGCTGCTGGCAACACAGTTACTGGCAACTCAGTGTAATGAATAATAAAACTTAGCAATACAAGAATGAATAATCAATCTTATCAATGTTACTTTTGAAAATTAGAAACTTAACCATTCCACAGATACCAGAAATTAAGTGCAATAGAAATAGTTTAGAAATAACTTGTTCCTTTTTTGTTATTGTTATTCTTTGTGTTTGTTTTTGAGACAGGGTTTCTCACGGTAGCCTTGGCTGTTGTGGGTCTCATAAAGACTAGGCTGTCCTTTAACTCACAGCCTCCTCCCCATGCTGGGTTTAAAGTCGTGCACCATTGCCTCCCTGCAACTTGTTCCTTTCTAACAAGTATTTCTTTTTAAGCTTTAGTTTAATTTATTATTGTGTATATTTGTATATGATTGGGGACAGGTCGGAGGACAATTTTGAAATTTTCATCAGGCTTATTTGGCAAGCATCTGTACCCACTGAGCCCTTTCTTGCTATTACTGCTTATTTACAAAATAGGCTGATTGTCATACCTCAGACTTATTATTATTTTAAATTTTATTTGCCTTGGTGTTTGCCTGGAACTGGAGCTACAGACAGTAGTGAGTTGCCATATGGGTGCTGGGAATTGATCCCTGGTCTTCTGGAAGAGCAGTCAGTGCTTTTAACCGATGAGCCATCTCTCCAGCCCCACCTCAGACTTATTTAAAGGGGAAAGTGCTGTATGTGAACATAATTAAGTTCTTGGAGTACATGTGTACCCAAGTACACAGAATGTGTATGTTTATATACTCAATGTGTATGTGCGCACGGAATGTGTGTGCATATATTGATAGATAGGCAGATGGTTCTAGTGTGTGGTCTTTGTGTATACACAGAATGTGGGTTTATACATAGATATAGACAGATAACTAGATCCTAGTGCATGGTCTGTTCATGTGTCTGGATGGATGGATGCATGTATGCATCCATGCATTGTGTGGCTTGTGTGCACTTAAATGGTTGTTTGAAAATTACAGCCCTTTGTGGCTTTCCCAGCCAAGATACCCTTTGCCTCTTCAGTGCTGAAACTTTTATGTTCTTCTCCTTTTCTCTACTGTCCTTCACTAGATCCTGCAGGCAGCACTTCTGTCTAAGGGAGTATACTGGGAATTTTTTGTTGGTTGTGAGGTGTCTGGCAGATTCACTATGAGATTTGTGGCACACACACCCCTTTCCCAGTGCTGGTTACTTTATATAAAGGTAGCTATGTTTTTTAATTTATATTTTGTCAAATTCTCACCAATACATTAAAAAAAGACCAGTTATTTATAGTTAATTCTCAGGTAATTTAGTATACTTTAAAATTTTTTCTTACTTCTGGTTTAGAATTGAATAGAAAGCCAGGAGTGGTGACATGCATCTATAATCCCAATTCCAGGACAGCCAGAGTTGCACAGAGAAACCCCGTCTTGAAAAAGACAAAAGGGGCTGGAGAGATGGCTCAGCGGTTAAGAACACTGTCTGCTCTTCCAGAGGACCCAGGTTCGATTCCCAGCACCCGCATGGCAGCTAACAACTGTCTGTAGTTACAGTTCCAGGCAAAAAAATAAATAAAGTTTTTTTTTTTTTTTTTTTAAAAAAAAAAAAAAAAAGAGAGAGAGAGACAAAAAAGTAGATAGGTGGATAGATAGATAGACAGACAGACAGACAGAAGAATCAAATGGGAAACTTTAGGTATGATGACTTACATTTGTAATTCCAGCTATAAGTGGACTGTATAACTTTAGGCTAGCCTGAGCTACAGAGTAGGACTGTCTGAAGAGATGACTCAATGATCAAGAACACTGACTGAATGCTCTACCAGAGGTCCTGAGTTTAATTCTCAGCAACCACATGGCTCACATCCATCTATAATGAGATCTGGTGCCCTCTTCTGGTTTGTGAGCACACATGCAGACAGAACACTGTATACATAATAAACAAATAAATCTTTTTTAAAAATTAAAGAAATAAGTCATTGAGTTTTATTTATTATTGTTATTATTGAAATTCTGTTTCATTATTTAGAAACTAGGCTGTCCTGAAACTCAAAGTTTCACCTTCCTCTGTCTCCCCTGACAACTGGGATTAAAAGCATCATGTGCTCTCACACTGGGCTGGTGTTATTTTTGCTATTTTAATAATTTTGGTGATGAGCTAGTAGTGTACTCTTTTAATCCCAGTAATCAGGAGGCAGAGGCAGGTGGGTGAGCTCTAGGACAGCCAAGACTGATATACAAAGAAAAGTTGTCTCAAACAACAAAAACAAAGACATCAAAATCTGTTGATGAGCCTGAGGCCTAGGCATGTTGAGTGCCTACCACTGAACTCTATCCTTTAACCTCTGATCTTGGTTGGCATTAGCTTGTAGAAAAGCTGGCTGATGGTGTACTTGCAGAAGTAAGGTGTCATATTAACATGTAACGATATCTTGTCTTTATTTACAGGTAGGCGAAAACCAAGAGTACATCGACCTCGCTCTCCAATATTAGAAGAAAAGGACATCCCACCCCTTGAGTTTCCGAAGTCCTCTGAGGATTTAATGGTGCCTAATGAACATATAATGAATGTCATTGCCATCTACGAGGTTGTGCGGAACTTTGGCAATGTCTTAAGATTGTCCCCTTTTTGCTTTGAGGACTTCTGTGCAGCTCTGGTCAGCCAAGAGCAGTGCACACTCATGGCAGAGATGCACGTGGCGCTTCTGAAAGCGGTTCTTCGTGAAGAGGACACGTCTAACACCACCTTCGGCCCTGCGGATCTGAAAGACAGTGTGAATTCCACCCTGTATTTTATTGACGGGATGACATGGCCAGAGGTCCTGCGTGTGTACTGTGAGAGTGATAAGGAATACCATCATGTTCTTCCTTACCAGGAGGCAGAGGACTATCCGTATGGACCAGTGGAGAACAAAATCAAAGTTCTGCAATTTCTAGTTGATCAGTTCCTTACAACCAATATTGCTCGTGAGGAGCTGATGTCTGAAGGGGTGATCCAGTATGATGACCATTGTAGGGTCTGTCACAAACTGGGAGATTTACTTTGCTGTGAGACATGCTCAGCTGTATACCATTTAGAATGTGTGAAGCCACCTCTTGAAGAGGTGCCAGAGGATGAGTGGCAGTGTGAAGTCTGTGTAGCACACAAGGTGCCTGGGGTGACTGACTGTGTTGCTGAAGTCCAAAAGAATAAACCATATGTTCGACATGAACCTATTGGATACGACAGAAGCCGGAGGAAATACTGGTTCTTAAACCGAAGACTCATAATGTAAGTGAATCTGCTCATAGATTTTTGTACCTATTTAGAGGGAAATCGTTTTCCTTTATGACTGATAGAATAGAGTTGTTGATGTGCAACTTGTAATTTAATAATGAATTGCAATAGAAGGAGTATAGGCATTAACATGGTATTTTAAAAATTAGGACTCAAAATGAGTTCATGAGAGAGTCATGGTTGTGAGCCACCATGTGGTTGCTGGGGAACCAAACTCAGGACCTCTGGAAGAACAGCCAGTGCTCTTAATACTGAGAATTAGGTCAAGTGAAAACTGCTGAGATGAACTTCAAGGTGCTATGTGAGTGAAGACTGATACTCTCTTGAGTATATGACACTTGATTTATTGTGTAATTTACTGATTTACTTTGCTGGGGGCCGGTGGAATTTTCTCTCTCTAGGTTGTGTAGGTGTAGAGTGAGGGCACTTATGTGGATCTGTGGCCACCTGTTGAGTATGGTTGGCATCCATCCTGGTGTCGGATCCTGTGGTACTAATAGTGTTTGGTGGCCTCCCTCCTGAGCCCTGCTGTACTTGCCTGTGCCATCACTTGGGCTATTTTTTCTTTGATTTTTCTTGTCTTTCTGCTCCAGTTTTCCTCTTTGAGGGCTGTGTGTGCGTGTGAGTGTGCGTGTGCGTGTGTGTGTGTGTGTGTGTGTGTGTGTGTGTGTGTGTGTGTGTGTGTGAGAGAGAGAGAGAGAGAGATTTATTCTTAATATTCATCTCTAAATCTTGTTTTACTTTTTTTTAGTTGCTACCATGTATTTAGTTTTTAAAAAATGTATGTGTATGAGTGTTTTGCCTGCAGGAGTGCCTGTGCACCAGATGCTTGCAGGGCCCGCAGGGGCCAGGAGAGGGCATTCGTGTAACTGTAGTTACCCAAAGTGTGAGTTACCTTGTGGGTATTAGGAACCAGTCCTGGGTCCTCTTCAAGATCAGCCAGTGTTCTTAATCTCAGAACCACCTCTCCAGTCCTCATGCTTTCACTTTCATTTAGTTAATTATCTATCCACTATAAATTATCCATTCATCCATGTTTTTAAAGTGTTTGTCTGTAGTATGTGTGCCTAGTGCCCACAGAGGCCAGAAGAGGGCACTGGATCCCTTCAAATTGGATTTAACAGATAAGCTGTTGGTTGTTTGGTGCTGGGAATTGAACCCAGGACTCCTGCAAGAAGAGTACATAGCCACTGCTCCAAGGAAAAAGGCCAGGTGTGGTGGCACATCTTTTTAATCTCAGCACTGGAGAGGCAGTAACAGGCAGATGTCTGTAAGTTAAAGGCCAGTCAGGGCTACATATGGAGTCTCATTTTTTTTTTAATATTTATTTTTACGTGAATTGGTGTTTTGCCTGCATGTTTAACTGTGTAAGGATATCAGATCTTGGAATTACAGACAGTTGTTAGCTGCCATGTGGATGATGGGAATTGAACTCAGGTCCTCTGGAAGAATGGTCAGTGCTCCTAACCACTGAGCCATCTCTCCAGCCCACAGTCTCTCTCTCTCTCTCTTTTTTTTAAGATTTATTTATTAGGTATACAGTGTTCTGCTTGCAGGCTGTAAGAGGGTGCCAGGTCTCATTATAGATGGTTGTGAGCCACCATGTGGGTGCTGGGAATTGAATGCAGGACCTCTGGAAGAGCAGTCAGTGCTCTTAACTGTTGAGCCATCTCTTCAGCCCGGGAGTCTCATCTTTTAAAAAACAAAACAGCCAAACAGTGGTGTCAAATGCCTTTAGGTCCAGCAATCACCTTTAGTTCCAGAACTTGGCGTAGGCAGGAAGATCTCTATGAGTTTTAGGATAGCCAGGAAAACCCTGTCTAGAAAACAAAACAAAACAAAAAAGCCCCCCAAATCTTCAAAACACAGTCCATGTTCTTAATTGCTGGGCCACCTCTCCAGCCTCTCTCTCTCTATATATATTTTGTTTTATTACTATTTGTAAAAATAACAACGTTGAATCTTTACTTTAAAAAAATGACAAAATCCTGATTCTATTTTATGGATATAAGGTTTTACCTTTATGAGAAATTTTAATATTTTATTTTGTTTTGAGACAAAGTCTTTATAGCACAGCCTATTCTTAAATTTACATCAATTTTTCTTCCTTAGCCTCTTAAATGCTGGAATTATAGGACCTAGGAATTTGGTTTTTTTGAATTGGTCTAGTGAGGTCTAGGCTGGCTCAGCCTTCAGAGTGCTGGTATTACCTGTGTGTGCTGCCACTCCCAGATTCTGAGTATATTTATAATGTTTCTTCCCCCATTGTTGCATGATTTTACTTTCTAAGCTGCATCTGACTTGTTTGTTTTGGTATTTTCCCCCTGATGCCTTGGTTTTAAGCTGTTGGCCAATACTGTGGGTCTACCAGCTGATTGGAAGCTCTAAGCACATGTGTGGCCATTATCAATTTCAAGCTTGACCATGGGGTGACAGTCACAGTGTGTTAGGAAGTCCCTGCTGTATGTGTTCTTCCTTAGCTCAGTCTACTGCAGCTGGTTATTGGGCTTGATGGGGCCTTTTCTGTCCTCCTGCTTGGAGCACACCAGCACGAAGATGCAGGCTACATATTCTGTGTCACCGAAAGCCTCAGATCTCTGAATTTGTTGACACTGCCTAGAGGCTTTTGATCCAGAGAATTTCAGCTTGCTGGCTTGAAGAGGAGAGGGATAAACAGCTTCCTGCTCCTTGTGTTTCAGAGTTGCCCTACTGATGCCCACAGCCTTGTCTTCACAGTTGGGATAGCCAGTTCTCAGCAGCTATGCTTGGGACTGTGCTTTCTTGGTTTTCAGATTGGCAAGGATCACGTGACCACCCGCGTTCAGCTTTTTTGATGTCTTTCGCCAGTTCTGAGTTTGTCTTTTTAAAGAGATTCTTTGGTTGTTTTGAAACAAGCTATTGCTGTTTGTGGCAGGCTGGCTGGAACTTTTTGCCTCAGCCTCATGAATGGTGGTGGCTCATGAATGTGCCAACATGCCAGATATTCTTTAGCATAGTTTTTATGTAAGTTCTTTTGACATTTATTTGTGTGGAGGTTAGAGAACATCTTTTGGGAGTTAGTTCTTTGCTTCTGCCATTGGGGTCCTGGGAGCTGATCGGAGGTTGTCAGAGTTGGTGACCCACTGAGCCTCATGCTCCTTGGCCTTTTAGATGTTGGTCTTTTAGATTGTAGTGTCTTTTTAGCTCCGTTTTGTAGTTTTGAAACAGGATTTTCCTAAGTAGACCATGTTGCTCACAAAGATCCAGCCTGCCTCTGTCCTTTCTTGAGCTGTATAGAGAGACCAAAGGTATCCCATGCGTGTGTAGATCTTGGGTCTAGGTCTTCTGTAGTTTTAGAAACATGTGAATAGTAGATTACTTAAATAAAAATAGTCCAAAACTACATTTATTGAGCACTCAATGTGTACTTTACATTGGGTGTCCTGAGCATTTTATATACAGTTCTTAAATTAATCTTTACAACAATACCATAGTCTAGGTCTTCACCTGCCTGTAACTTAAAGATGATGAGAACAAAGCTAAGGGAAATCAAGTAACTATATAGCTGTTAGCAGATGAGACTGAAATTGTTTATAAGAATGTTTCTAATATTAGAGTATACCCATGCTGGCAGCTCACAGCTACTGTAGCTCCAGTTCCAAAGGAGCTGATGGCTCTGGTCTCTGTAGGTAGACATTGAAAGCACACACACACACACACACACACACACACACACAGAGAGAGAGAGAGAGAGAGAGAGAGAGAGAGAGAGAGAGAGAGAGAGAGAGAGAGAGAGAGAATGAATTAAAGTAAAAACAAATGCTTTTAAAAAGAAGCTTTTTTTAACCGTAGCATATGCTGTAGTCTAGCTTCTAAACTTTCACTTTGAAAAGCCTGCAACTGGAATTTTTTTTAGTTTTTAAAACCAATGCCAGGGGCTGGAGAGATGGATGGATGGTTCAGCAGTTAAGGTGTCAGCACTGATGCTCTTTAGAGGACCAGCACCTGCCTGTGGCTCTAGTTCCAAGGGGTCTCACGCCCTCTTCTGGCCTCTTTGGGCACTGCAAACAGGTATGAAGTCCCATATTCAGACAAAACACCCATCCATGTATATTTTTTAAAAATCTTAAAAAAAAATGAAAACACATATAACTGGATTTTATTCTGTGCACACAGAGTGTACCTGAGAGCTTTTTTTATTTAGAAATAAAGGTGCTTTTAGAAAACAACTAAATTTAACATTATTGCTTTTACTTAGTAACCTAAGCAGCTCTACTCAGATAAAACAGATAAAATAAGACTTAAGAAAGGAAAAGACTTACTAGTTTAAAGGTGAATATACATGAGCTTTGGAAACCATGGACCTGGAGGACTTAAGTTACACTTTGAAGCACTTGTAGATTAATCAGTCACACATTATTGATGAAGTTAAATAGTCTCTTAGTGGAATAGCAAATTTATTCATTTAACTTTGGTTTGGAAATAATGTTTTATAATGTTGAATTTAAATGTTGGTTTTATCAGTTCTAATGTCTCAGATTTCATTTCTTGGTGTATAGGAGAAAAGTGCACAGAACTTAAGGATCACTCAAACAAATATGGATCTTTCTTTTTTTGGTAATTGAAAAAAAATTAAATTTATTTATTTATTTTAAAAGTTTATTTTTATTTTATGTGCATTGGTGTTTTGCCATGGGTGTCAGATCCCCTGGAACTATAACTACAGACAGTTGTGAGCTGCCATGTGGATGCTGGGAATTGAACCCAGGTTCTCTGGAGGAGCAGTCAGTGCTCTTAACCACTTCTAAGCCATTGCTCTAGCCCCAATTTATTTATTTCTATGTGTATTTTTGTTTGCTTATATGTATATCATGTGTGTCTGATGCCTGAATAGGCTAGAAGAGGCATCAGATCCTCTGGTGCTAGAGTTAGCTGCCATGTGGGTTCTGGAGATGGGACCCTGGTTCTCTGTAAGGGCAGTCGGTGCTCTTTAGGTATTGTAGTATCTTTTTAGCTCTCGCTTTGTATTTTTTTTTTAAAACACATTTATTTATTTATTTATTTATTTATTTATTTATTTATTTATTTATTTATTTATTTGCCTTGGTGTTTGCCTGGAACTGAAACTACAGACTGTTGTGAGCTGCCATGTGGGTGCTGGGAATCGAACCCCAGTCCTCTGGAAGAGCAGACAGTGCCCTTAACCGCTGAGCCATCTCTCCAGCCCTCGTTTTGTATTTTTGAAACAGGATTTTCCTAGGTAGACCATGTTGCTCACAGAGATCCACCTGCCCCTGCTTTCCAAGTGCTGGAATCAAAGGCATGCACCACTGACCTAACTGATAATATTCTTAATGCTCTGATGTTTTGAGTATTTTCTGTGTAGCATCAGTGAGGAATCTTTAAATGTTTTAGTGATGCTGAATGTGTCATCATTAGAAGTAAATCTAGAAGATTTTTCCATCATTTATGAAAGTTTGATTAAAATGCTTTCAGGTTAAGTGTCCCTTGTGGTAAAATATATGTAGAAGCTTAGGAAGGTTTTAGAGCCATGTAAACTGTTTAGTCAACTACTCTTAAGTAGAGGGTAGGTATATGTTTTTTCCTGCAAGACCAGAAATTTAAAATGTTGAATCTGAGAAACCCTTTTGCTCATAGTAGAAGAAGTTATCTGAAACAAAGCCTATCAGTGAGCAGTATTTTAATTATTGTATTGGCAATTTGTAGACATTTTCCATCATTACATTTACTTAGGGAGCATTAAAGTATGTTAATTATATAGGTTAGTGGTGTGTTTGATGCAAGAGCTATTCTGTATGAATGTATACTAGCAGATGCCATGTCCAGACTAGACTCTAGGAAACTCTCCTAATCACTCCATCCCAGTAGCTGTTGGTTTGTTTTCCAGACAAGATTTCTCTGTGTTGTGTAGCCTTGGCATCCTGGATCTCACTCTGTAGACCAGGCTCCAACTCAGAGACTGTGTGTCCACCACCATCTTCTGGTGCTGAAGTAGTCTTTTTAAAACTTTTGTTTCCCCTTGAGGTAGTCTCTTGTAACCAATGGTGGCCTTGAACTCTGTGTTAGCTTAAGATGGCCTTGAACTCCAGATCCTTTTGTTTTGTTTTGTTTTTGGGTTTTCTCTGTCTAGCACAGGTTGTCCTTGGACTTGATCTGTAGACCAGACTGGCTTTGAACTTCAGAGATCCACCTGTTTCTGCCTCCCAAGTTCTGAGATTAAAGGCATGTGTCACCATAAATTGAGAAATACATGGATGATTGACAAACTGATATTTTATTAAGGAATTCTTTTTTTTTTTTTTTTAAAGATTTATTTATTATGCATACAGTTTACAGAAGAGAGCACCAGATCTCATCATAGATGGTTGTGAGCCACCATGTGGTTTTGCTGGGAATTGAACTCAGGACCTCTGGAAGAACAGTCAGTGCTCTTAACCTCTGAGCCATCTCTCCAGCCTCTATTAAGGGATTCTATTGGGGAGCAACTTACTTATACAGAAGAAGGCAAACTCAGTCTCAGAGTCCCTGGAAGGCTGTGGATCAATCCACGCTGCTTCATGCTGCCTGACTTGGCATCCAAGAGCTCAGAAGAAAGAGAAAGGGGCTTGCATATGTGTACCCCAGATCTTAAACTTACTATTCAGCTTCCTAAGTCAGCCCCACTCTCTGTATAGTCTAGTAAAAGTCATGATGTAAAGCACACACATGGAATATCTACATTTGCTCATGGTTTCTCTTAGGCAGGAATTGTTTTTCTTCCCTCTTGTGAAGCAGTGGGGACACTTGGCAGTGAGCACCGTTGGGGCAGCCAGACCAGTTCTAGTGAACTGGGAGAACTCAGCCTTGGAGGACAAAGCTTCCAGCAGAGCCAGATAGATTCATTTATACGGGAGAGAGGTGTTGACACAGGCTTTGATTAAATAAACTGTCAATAACCCCAGAGCATCCGTGTGAACAGACACTTTGGCTTTGACTACATCAGCAGTTGTTGTTATAGTATCTCACTGCTACATTTGTAATGAATTTATTCTGTTTCCAGAAAAGAAAAGCTAAGTTAGTGTGAATATTATATTTTTTTGATGAGCAGAATAAGAGACAGTTGCCAGCACCCTGTTTTTTAGAGCAGCGTTGACAGATTACTTTCCTGGAGAAATCATCAAGAAAGTGAGGATGAGGAGCAGGAGGTGTCTGAGCATGAGAGGCCTGAGAAGAAAAAGTGGATGCTGTGAGTGGTTTGGAGGCTTTGTACGGAGGAGGTGTTAGGTACATTGCACACACTGCCAGCAGACAGACTCAAAGCTAACTGGTGGGATTCCTACAGGCTTGAGTAATTGCAGTATAAGTAAAAACCCACGAAAATGATGGCACAGGCCTTTAATCTTAGCACTCTGGAGACAGTGGCAGGAGGAGCTCTGAGTTCAAGACCAGCCTGGTCTACAGAGTCACTACCCAGATAGCAAGGGTTACACAGAGAAACTCTGTCTCAAAACAAACACAAACACAAAAACAAAAAACCCAAACAACTCTCACTAAAGGCAGCTGAGTGTAGAATAAACTTCTGCCTGAAGCAGTTAGTTTGCTGCAGAGGGGAGATTCTTCAGAAACTAAATATAGTGTTCACATACTCCTTAGTTGTTAGGAATTCTTTCAGTAGTTTGTGGCTTACTTGAGGAATTTGACAGAATGATCCCTGGAGAAATGCAGTGGTTAAGAGCGCTTCCTGTCCTCCAACAGCGTTTGCTTCTGGGCACCAGGTTCTCAGCCTTCTGTAACTCTAGCTCCAGCAGGGGATGGGTTGCAGTCTTCTGGCCTTCACAGGTTTAAAATCTTTCTCTTTCACACATTCACACACACAATGTAAATAATCAATTCTAAGAAATAAATTTAGTTGAATTTATTTCTATTCTATGCTTCTTTGCTCTTATTTTCATAATTGTTTACCACTCTAGTGGCAGTGTGAACCTGGGAGAGTGGACCTAAAGATGAGGCAGACTGAGGTCTCATGCAGTAGCCCCTTTATTTACTGAATTAGACACTTTATACTCTGAGGGTTCAGAGTCACATGAGTTAAGTGTCCAATCACAAGGATAAGCCTTATGTGGTGGATAAGCCACAAAGAGGCTTATAAACACACAACAATAGTCAGTTGTAATTAATAATCTGAAGTAAACTCACTCCTTCCTGATACACTTGGGAGAGTTCACAAAAGTACATTCCAAGAGCCGTAGTTTTGAAGAAGTTGAGACCACAAGACTAGTCCTGTTTTCTTGGAGTTTTCTCATGAACACTCAGAAGCTCCTCGAAAGACTCCATTCGTGGACTCTGTTCTGACACATAATGAAGCTGGAACTCCCAAGTGTGCTTGCTTTCTGTCTCTCAAACCTTGGAGTCTTTAAAAACCTTACATTTATTTATTTTGTATATGTGCATCTCTCTCTCTCCTCCCAGGGTGTGTGTGTGTGTGTGTGTGTGTGTGTGTGTGTGTGAGAGAGAGAGAGAGAGAGAGAGAGAGAGAGAGAGAGAGAGAGAGAGAGAGCGCGCCTGGTGTGTTCAGAAGATAATTTGGAAGAGTTTATTTATTCTCCTTCCACCATGTGGATTCAGGAGATTAAACTCAGGTCATCATGCTTGGGGACAGGTAGGTCATCCAACTACCCTCTCCATTTTTTAAAAGATTTATTTGTAATTATGTGTTTGTGTGTATCTGTGTATGGGTATATGCACAGGAGTTCAGTGCCCATGGAAGCTAGAAGAGGGCATCAGATCCCCTGGAACTGGAGGAGAACCAGGTAATTTCGAGCCTCCTGATGTAATGTAGGTTCTGGGAACCAAACACAGGTTCTCTGCTTGAGCAGTACTTGCTCCTAGCTGCCCTTTAAAATAGTTTTATGCAGAATATTTTTCTTGCTCACTGAAGCATATAAATGCAAGCAGCATATCTCTTGTCACTGGGGATATGTTTTGAGAAAGGCATTATAGGTAAGCTTGTCTTCATTGATGTGAATCCATAGGATGTACTCCATAAGATGATGCCACTAGGGTGCACACTTGTATAGATCTCCATTGTTGTGTTCCATCATGGGACTTGAAATGCCATCATGTTTTGCATGCTTGTGTTTCTGAATAAAGAAAAATAAACACAATGACAGGAAAGGGGAAAGGAGGGGAGGGTGGGAGCACACACCAACTATTTTTATAATGAAAAAGCATTAAGATTGAAATCTTAGAAAATAGGGGCCGAAGAGATGACTCAGTGGTTGAGAGCACTGGCTGCTCTTCCAGAAGATCCATGTTCAATTCCCAGCACATAACATGGCAGCTCACCACTGCCTGTAGCTCCAGTTCCAGAGGATCTGACACCCTCACAACAATGCACATAATAAATAAATACAAAGAAATTTTAGAAAATAAGAGATAGGATTATCAATAACTTTAGGCAGCCAGAGCTTAAGTTGTAGCTTGTTGAGCACTTGGCACTGTCAAATTTTTGAAACAGGGTCTCTCTGTGTTGCCTTGGCTGTACTAGAACTCACTCTGTAGACCAGGCTGGAAGCCTCTGGTGAGATTAAAGGTGTGTACCACCACTGCCTTTAAAGACTTTAAATAATTTCTTCTCAGCAGATATTAGATTAAGATCATTAAGATCGTTGTCTGTCATACTAGTCCTAAGAACTCAGGAGACTCAGTCCCTGGCCATTTTGGCAGCTGCTCTTGGTTGAGGGCTGTCCTGTATCAGAGACAGGAAGGTGGTAGCTGCAAAGAAATGAAAAGCTCTGGAATTAGTGAGGTCTAGGCTCCAATTTGTTATTAAAAAAGTGGAAAGTACGTTCTGGGACATGCAGACTCTGAAGCTGATCAGACAGGACAAAGCAAAGTTGGTTATCTATCAACTCCCCAACTATGAGGAAATTTGAATTAGAGAATACTATGCCATGTTGGCCAAAACTGGTGACCATCACTCCAATGGCAATAATACTGAATTGGGCACAGTATGTGGGAAAAAGAAAAAAAAAGGCTTGGTGCTGGTGACCCACGCCTTTAATCCCAGCACTTGGGAGGCAGAGGCAGAAGGATCTGTGAGTTTGGGGCCAGCCTGCTCTACAGAGAGAGTTCCAGGACAGCCAGGGCTACCCAGAGAAATGCTGGCGGTGGGAGACCTTGATAGAAGTCTTCATTAGAGCCAAACGAAAAGTAGATTCTTTTTTAACTCTTATTTATTTATTTATTTATTTGCCTTGGTGTTTTGCCTGGAACTGGAACTACAGACAGTTGTTACCTGCCATGTGGGTGCTGGGAGTCGAACCCGGGTCCTCTGGAAGAGCAGACGGTGCTCTTAACCGCTGAGCCATCTCTCCAGCCCCGAAAAGTAGATTTTTAAAGAGTTTTGTATTTATGCCAAATAAAAACAAAACAAAACAGGCATGTATGTGAGCTGGGGCAATGGCTCAGTATAAAATATCTGTTGCCTAAGTCTGAGGCCCTGACCTGAATTCAGATTCAGCACCCGAGAGCCATGCTTGGCTCTTTGTGCTGTTACATGTCCATTGTGGGCAGTGATAAGAAAACTACTCCGGCTCCAGGCTCCAGGCTCAGGTGCGAGTGCCTATCACTGCAGATAAGGTGGAACATATAGAGCAGCATGCCTAACATTCACCTGGAGCCTCTGTGCACATGGAGATGTGCATGCTTGCACCCATTTGCACATATGCCAAAAGAGAAAAAAGTATATAAATTTTTTCCTTATATTTTTGATAATTGATATATGACAAATATGTTCCCTTCAGAATTACTGAATGATACGTTTGTGAAATTCCTCTAAATTTCTGTGCCTTAATAAATAATATTTTGCATTTGTTGATCACTAATAATGTTCTCAGTCACTGTGACAGATCCTCTGTTTCATACCTTTAAGTCCCACAGTGGCCTGATACAGTGACTGTATCCTGACCAGATAAGTGAGGCATATAAGTGGCTTGGTGAGGGTGGGGGGAAGGCGGGGAGTTTGTCATTGCCATGCTTTCTGTCTCAAGAGACTGAGCCCATTCCTAGCCAGATCTTTTAGTTAGTGACATTGGGGCTAGAACTTACACCTTAGGCTCTCTACACTGATTTATATTCCTAGACCTAGATTTTGTTTGTGTGTGTTTGTGGTGTGTTAGACTAGAGATCAATGTAGGATGTCCCTGTCTGTTGCTCTCTACCTTGTTTTCTGAGATGAGAGTCTCATTAAATTTGGAGCTTGCCGATTAGTGAGACAGGCTAGCTAGCAAGTCCTAGGTACCCACCTCCCTCCACACTCCACCCTCCCTCCTCCAGCCAGGAGCTTCCAGACTCAGCACACCTGGCCTAGGATCTCAGATTTGTGTAGTTGTGTACAGTGCTCATGGAGTCCTAAGTTTGGTGCCAGGGTCTTTCTTCATCTCTGCCCACAGCACTCTTAGAAGTACCGTCTCAGTTAAATCTAGTGGTCAGTGATTCGGCTAGCTTCTAGTCTCATTAGCCAGTTGGAGTCAAGGATCCCTATGTCCACCTTTCACATTTTGGGCTATAGTTACAGGCGGGCCACCATACCCATTCCGACTCTTGGTTTGTGTGTTAGTACCACTAACCCATCTCTCCACCCCCAAGTGTTTTTATAGAACTCATTTCTTTCAGGTCCATCATATTCCCATTGAGCACACAGGAAAATACAGATTCTTGTGTACCTCATGTATATTCCTGAGTTACTTTTGAATGGGGAAAGAAAGAAACTCCGTGAGGTATAGTCCTTTGTATTTTGTTTGTTTTTAGTTTTTTTTGTGACAGTCCCATATAGTTCAGGCAGTCCTCAAACTCATATATGCAAAGCTGGTTCTACCTCCCAACTGCTACTATACCAAGTGTGTCCCACCATTGCCAGGATTATGGGATGCATTCTTGAAGCCTTGTTTGAGTTGGTAATCTATCTTGGTTTTTCAGCTAGTGACCATGTGCATTGATGTTTTCAGTTCCCTTAGATGTGATGGAACCTTAGGAGAGTTGGCAGGAAAAGAATCTATGTCTGAGCTTTGATTGTCTTTAAGAAGAGAGGAGTCAGGTGGTCTTACATACCCTCAATCACAGTACTGGGAACCAGAGGCAGTGAGTTCAAGGACAGCCTGGCCTACCTGGCAAATTCCAGGTCAGTTAGGAATACCCAGGGTGACTCTGTTTTAAAAATAAGTTGGGGCTGGATAGATGGTTTAGCAGTTAAGAGCTCTTGCTGTTCTTTAAGAGGATTCAAGTTCAGTTTTCAGCATCCACATGGCAGGTCACAACCATCTGTAGCTCCAGTTCCAGGGAATCAGTATCCTCTTCTGGCATCTCTAGATACTGCATACTGAGGTACAGTTACACACTCTTAATTTGGGTTTTTATTTCTATGAAGAGACACCATGACCACGGCAACTCTTACAAAGAAAACATTTAATTGAGGAGGCAGCTTATGGTTTCAGAGGTTCAGTCAGTTATTGTCATGGCAGGCAGGGGTGGTGCTGGAGCTGAGAGTGCTGTATCTTGCAGGCAACAGGAATCAACTGACACACTGGGTGGTATTCTGAGTATGTGGAACCTTCAAGCCCACCCCCACAGTGACACAGTTCCTCCAGCAAGGCTATGCCCACTCCAACAAAGCCACACTTTCTAATAGTGCCATTCTCTGTAAGATTATGGGATTATGGGGCCAGTTACATTCAAACTACCACACAAATGCACACGCACACACAGAGGTAACATAAAAATAAAGTAAAAATAGTCTTCCCCAAAAGGAAAAAGGAGATAGATGATTCATAGCTGCTGAATCTGGGATGATTCCTACAAGGCCCTGAGCTTAGTAAAGCCCCCATCATGGTGGCAGTGTTGTAGACTGTGTAACAATGAGAATGTGCTCTCTCTTGTGGTTCTCAAGCTTTGAGGGTTAGGATTCTCAGCAGGCTGCTGCCGTAGACTTGCTTGAGGTCTGGGGCGTCCTTTGCCAAGCCTTCAGAGCACCGCTCTGGATATTAAAGTCATGTTTCTATTACATGTTGAAGTGTTGGGGGATTGACCTCTCCACTCACTAATACTAAAAATTGTTTGCCCCAAGGAGCAAGCACTCAGAAATCCAAGTAATTAGGAACTGTTTAGATGAAATGAGAAATGAAGCTTCAGCATGTAGTCTTCACATTCACAGTTGAACTTGTTGAGTAGATGTTTCTGAGTAAGTGCTGTTGTGTCTAATGTTTTTCCCTCACTGATTTCACAACAGAGAAGAAGACACGGAAAATGAAAATGAGAAGAAAGTTTGGTACTACAGTACAAGGGTCCAGCTTGCAGAATTAATAGACTGTCTAGACAAAGATTACTGGGAAGCAGAATTGTGCAAAGTCCTAGAAGAGACTCGAGAAGAGATGCACCAACATATGGACATAACAGAAGACCTGACCAACAAAGCTCGGGGCAGCAACAAATCCTTCCTAGCGGCAGCTAATGGTAAGGGGGCATTCTTGCTTGATTTTTGTTGTTAGATTTGAGACAAGCTCTTGTGTAAAATATTCTAAAACTTGAAAACTTCTTAAGATGTTCAACTTAGGTATGCTTTGCTTTGACTTTGTATGTCATTTTTTTCTACATTGATCCTATTTATGCTAATGCAAACTGGGGTGCTATGCATTTTAATATTTTGTCTCTTGCCTTGATCACTGATTGTACCCTCTACCCAACAAATCATTTAGTTCTTATTTGTAACTCAGACTGGGTTCAATTTATCATTTAGCCCAGGTTGGCCTTGAACTCATGATCCTCCTGCCTCAGCCATCAGAACACTGGACTGTGAGGGCCATTCCACCTTTCCTAGTTCATTTGTATCTCCCTCACTCTAGTCCTTCTATTCTGCAGACAACTCTCACCCATACAGAATCAAGTGGACACAATTCTTGTTTCTGTGTCCTCAGCTTTTAGTACATTATCTTTTAGACAGCTATATTGAGTTCCCTCAGAAAGTGTTTTTGTTTCATTTTATCTTGTTAATGCAAGGGATCATAGGCTAGACAAGTTTTTTTGGTTTTTTTTTTTAAGATTTATTTATTATGTATACAGTGTTTTGCTTGCAGGCCAGAAGAGGGCGCCAGATCTCATTAGGGATGGTTGTGAGCCACCATGTGGTTTCTGGGAACTGAACTCAGGTCCTCCGGAAGAACAGCCAGTGCTCTTAACTGCTGAGCCATCTCTCTAGCCCCGACAAGTACTCTTTACTGAAGTTCACCCCCAGTTCCTTGCAAAGTTTCTCTAATTCTGGAAAGTGGTCTAGATAACTATGACTTAAGAAATAAGACCAAAAAGAAGGTGGAGGACACTGCAGGAAGGAAATATAAACAAGGACGTACAACCCCAAGAGGAATGTATGTTTCTTTGTCATTGTAAACTTAACACTGTAGTGATAAGCTTGTTTCCCATGAGGATTTGGCTTGGTAATTCTGAAACTGCTTTACCATGGCCATCCTTAAGCAACCACTGATTCTCTGTGAAGAACACAGCCAGTTTCTCACTGAATTATAATTTCTATATAAGAAATTATAAAATAAGCATGGGAACAGTGATACAGTAACTAAAGATGCATCCACTACATACAGGTAGATACAGGAATCATATGGATCTCTGTGAGTTCAAGGCCACCTCGTCTACAAAGTTCTAAGACAGCCAGGACTGTTACACAGAAAACCCTGTCACAAACAAACAAATAAAACCAGGGGCTGGAGGGATGGCTGATAGGTTAAGTGCACTGGCAGCTCTTGCAGAGGTGTTCAGTTAATTTCCAGCACCCACATGGTGGCTCATGACTATCTGTAATGAAAGATATGCCCTTAGTTAGGCCCTCAGTGGCTTTCAGAATAGTTAATGGCTTGAGAAAGTGTTTCTAATGGGCCTTTCTGCTTGTTTCACTTGGCTGTGCAGATCTAGGGAGCTTCTTGCTCAGGCTCATGGAGCAAAATCACCTCTATATTGGCACCGTCTATATTGAATCTTTTTTGTTTATTATCACTGCACTGTGCTGTATAGACCAAGTCCATGTCAGTTTGGATGTCTGTTTCATAGCAGGACGTGGGAGAGTGATGTACTTCAAGTCTCACTTTTTTTTGTTTTTGTTTTTTAATAATTTATTTAACTTTATTTTATGTGCATTGATGTGAAGGTGTCAGATTCCCTAGAACGGGAGTTAATGGACAGTTGTCAGCTGCTACGTGGGTGCTGGGAATTGAACCTGGGTCCTTTGGAAGAACAGTCAGTGCTTTTCACAGCTGACCCATCTATCTGACCCTTTGGGTCTCAGTTTTGAGAGTCAGACTTTTTTTGTCTCAGCCGTATATTGCTGTACAGCTCAGTCACACCTGGGTTAGAAATATGCATCAATGTCCCCTGCCTCTGTCATCTCATTTTTAAAGAGAAAGTGGATTTTATAACTAGAATTTATTTGCTAAAAATGAGGTGAACTAAGTTAATTGAACTTTGTAACTGAAGTTCATTTTATCCATCTCCCCACCCCCACTTTTTTTTTTTTTTTTTTTTTTTTAAAGGCTGGGTCTCACTTTGTAGCCCTGGCTATTCCGGAACTCAATATATAGATCAGGCTGCCCCTTTATTTTCTTAGATCTACCTGCTTCTCACCTCTGAGTGCTTGGATTAAAGGTGTGCACCACCAAGCCCAGGAAACATTAAAATTCCCTAAGTGGCATTTCTTAGTAATTTGTTATTTGATTATGGAATAAAATCAGTTATATTTGTTTTTCATTATAGAAGAAATTTTGGACTCCTTAAGAATCAAAAGAGGGGAAGATATTGACTGTGGTCAGAGCCCAGAAGAAGCAGAAAAAGACAAGAATGACGTAGAGAGTGACAGCTGCAAAGATTCAGAGAGGAGCAGGGACAGGCCAGAAGACCAGTCCCTCGGGAAGGACAGTGACGACAAAGCCTTGGGTGAAGAGCCCGGGCAAGGAAAACCTGAGGGTAAAAGAATTACTTGGTTTAAAAGAAATGTTTTATAATACTATTTGTTTGAAACCTCCAGTTTTATTTGCAAAATGGAAATGGAAATTTTTATGGCAAACAGCTATTTTTGCTTTCTAAGGATATTTAAGAGTCTCTCCCTTGTAATAGCACAATCATTGGAATGAGTTTGATGTATTGATGGATTTGCAATAATGTTGTTATATTTACATTCCCTAAGAAGTTGGCATCTCTTAAAATTTGTTGATGAAAAATTACTCTTTTTGTACTAGGATATACACTTTGGTGTGTGATAAAATATGTTCTCAAATAATTAACTCTAAACTCTTTTTAATACCTTACTCTTTGGATGACCTGTTGCAAAGCTGTTCCGTTGCTTTAAAATGGCCATCAAAGAGAAGCAGGCTTTTTGGTGGTTGATGGTTTTTAGTCAGTGATTGAATATGTGGCCACTTGTCCAAAAGCAATTTTAAAGCATATCTTTAAAGTTTTGTTGTGCGTTTTGCTGTAGAGCCAACAGAAGTTGGGGATAGAGGTAACTCTGTGCCAGCAAATCTTGGCGACCACACAACTAATGCTTCTTCCGAAGAGACTAGTCCCTGTGAAGGGAGGAGCCCCGAGGGCTGTCTCTCAGAAACCAATGATAGCAGCAACATGGCAGAGAAGAAGGTGGCATCTGAGCTCCCCCCGGATGTACCAGGTACAGAGGGCAGTGTACCAATGCCTCTGTAATGGGGGGACCCTTCCCTTTGCAGTCAAGCTGCATGTCACCTAGAACCCGAAAGTCTGCATTCATCCATGCCGCTTGCTCACAGTGCCATTCCTGATTGCTAAACTGTCACTTAACACTGATGTTTGGCAGATGGTCTTGCAGTTAGTGCTTGGAACTCCGTCTTAGTCCTCATGCTTGTGTTTCTTAGATGGATTTGTATGCTTGGTCACCAGACCATCCTGGCAGAGATTGATTTGAGTTACTCACATAGTATGTCTGTCTCATGTTGAGTGACATGGCCCTTCTGGCTCTGTGTATACTAACACATTAATTTTCTGTTTGCATGTGCTCATGTAGTGCTACATGTCAGATCATAATATTAGCAGAGACTCCATCATCACCAACATTTTTGCAAGGTGCATTGATATGTTAACCAATAATTCTAACTTTGACCTTTTTAACATGGAAATTTTGCTTGGAATAAGTTATACTAAGAATGTGTAATTATGACCTTTTTGTTTTTTAAGAAATCCAAAGGTATTTTTATTTACAGCATATATAGTCAGATGATTAAAATCAGAAAGTAAACATCAATATCATCAAAAAAAAGTTATAGTTGGAGGAAATTCTTAAAAATTCTTTTCTGTGTACATAAAAATACTGCTGTTTCCAAACTTTCAGTTCTCTTATAGCTGTGTGTTGTGCTGGGATGTGCCAGCTATGTTGGGATCATTGCTGTTTAGAAGATTTGTGTTTTAGGTTTTCTGCCCATAAATCAATGCCATTCAGCCCTTTGGGGCCTCCAGGTTTCTAATTGGAATGTGAAGGATTTGGGCAGCCAGCTTTTAGCTTTGCTGAAAACCCCAGTGAAATCTTAGGTTGTATACAGGCTCCATGTGAACTCCAGCTGTCAACAGAACATCTGACCTAGTTAACAATGTGGGACTGGGCTCACTAAGGTGCAGCAGAGAGTAGTGGTTCGGCCTGTAGTCTTAGTGCTGGTGAGTTAATCAGGAACCCACACAGCCTTGCATAGTAAGCTCCAGGCCAGTCAGGACTACCAAGTGCTGCACCACAGCACCAAAGGAAAAAAAAAGAAAGGGAAGAAAAAATCATTTAGCCCAGAAAACTATAGGTTGGCAGTTGGAAATCTAATAGGTAGTCAATAGGGATTAGACTTACTGAAATATGAAGTCATAGTTGAATATTTAGATTGAATATTAACAACTTTCTTAAAATTAGAATTGTTTAGAAAGTAGAGCTATCAGTGAGACAGGTAGTGTCTCCTGGGAGTGTCTCCTCAAGGGACTGAAGGAACACAGGCCTATAATTTAGTTCTACAACTGAGTACTTCTAGGTTTTTGGTCAATTTTATTCTCATTTTTATATAATTGAGGTTAAAAGTTTTGAAGGCTGAGTTGTTGGTGAAATAATGTAGAAAAACTTTCCATGTTTGTTATTTTTTAATTATGATCTTTGTTCTTTAGACTGATCAATACTTAATGTAAGTCTGAGGTGTCCTGGGGCTTCAGGTTTTGATAGAACTGACCTGTTTTCAAACCAGATTCGGTATGCTCTGTTAGATCCTTAGAGTCCAGTCTTTGTGTGCTGTAAACAGATTATTTTACATTTATTTATTTTGTGTGGCCAAGTGTGGGTGAACATGTGCACATGCATGCATGTGCCCATTAAGGGCAAATGTAGAGATCCAAGGACAACTTGCTGGGATCAGTTTTCTCCTTCCTGCAAATTCAACACAGCTTGTCAGGCTTGGCAACTTCACCTCTGAGCCATCTTGCCAACCTTCATTTTGTATTTTTATTAAGTAGTTAATATTGTAATAAGTTTCAGACACAGTAGTCTGGTGGGCATATATCCATGACCAAAGTAGAATGGAATCCTTATGACTGCATTCAGGTGGGCAGTAGTAGACCAAGTGTTGTTCTTCTGACCTCCAGGGAGGATGCTCTGCTGGCTTCTGTGGCTTTGCTTCTGCTTCTCTGTGTTTTTACTTGTCCAGCAAGTGATTTTGTTACTGTTCTGTGCCTTAGGAAGGTGCTGTATGTTTTGTGAAGTCCTCAAACCAGTTCCTGTTCTCACTGTTAATGCCCATTCTGGTCAGTGAATGAGGTGGTTAAGAGATTTGGGGTGAATTACTCCAAGCAGATTAAAAATAGCATCCTTGGTAAAGAACAACTCACTTGGTTTTCTTTTCTAAACTTACAGATATGTTTAGACACGTATGTTTAGACACTTAGACATTTCTAATTAAGGACTTTTGACCCAATACTACTATCAGATTGGGTGAACTATATTTTTTTAAAATAGTAAGTGATGGATATTTACAAAGTGGATACCCAGGGAACCTGCCCACCAGAGATACTGACCTCTGTCTTCTAATACCATCAGCGTACTTTGTGTTTTTGTTTGTTTTTCTAATTTTTACATTTATTTCACATCTATGAGTGTTTTGGCTGCATGCATGTCTATGTATCATGAGTATGCCTGGTACCTGAGAAGGTCAGAAAGGGACCCACATCAGATCCCCAGAACTGCAGTTACAGTTGGTTGTGAGCCTGCATTTGGATGTGGGAATCGAGCTCAGGTCCTCTGGAAGAGGAGTAAGTGCTCTCAATAGCTGAGCTGCTGTCGCAGCCTCTGATTTTGCTTTAAAAAGATATAAAAGGGGGGGGGGGAGGAGTGAATCATACATAAAATATAATTTTTAATGTCTAATGTTTGCTTGAGAACAGGGTCTTACTATATAGTCTTCATTGGCCAGGAACTTGCCACGTGTAGACCAGGTTGGTCTTACAGAAATCTGTCCACCTCTATCTCCCAAGTGCTAGGATTTAGGGCATGGGTCACTGGTATCTGATTTAAATTTTTTTAAATGCTTTATAAAATACTAATAAGAGCAAAAATATCTAATGTGTGGAGCTTTACCATTGTTTGTGGTCCCCATTTTATAGGTGGACTGACCATAGTTACTTCATCCTTTTTATATGTTCGTTGTTGTTTAATGGTTTATGTACTTTTATGTGTATCTGCAATGCCTTTGAGTCTGTTTGTGTACTGTGTGTGTACCTTGTGAAACTATAGGCCAAAAGAAGGTATAAAATCAAAATTGTAGATCATGGTCAGCCATCATGTGGGTAGTGAGAACCAAATCCGGGTCCTCTGCAAGAGCAGTGCACTAACTGCTGTGCTGTCTCCAGCTCGAGATGATAGTTATCTGAGTAGTTCTCGGTGTGGGGCCATCTTGAGTAAAGTCTCTGAGGTTCTCCAAAGGGCTATGTAAGCTTTCTTAACAGTGACTGGCTACAGCACATATTGCTATCAAGTGGCATCAGCACTGTCATTCATTCTTTCCCTTTGGGGCAAGAGTAGAGGAAACCTTCCTGTTGGCATGTGGGGGGATGGATTGTGGTTTGTCTCTGCAGTTGCTAGTACTGGGGGCTCATGAGTGCGTGCGTGCGTACATGTATACATGGGTCATTTGGTTTTGGTTTTCCTCTTTAATGAAATGCCTGTCATTTCCTTTGTGCACTTTCTGTTGGTATTTGTTTTGTTAGAGAATATAAGTTTTTTTTCTCTTAAGGCTGTCTTCACTAAAGCAAAATTTCCTAAGTTGTTATTTTGAATGTCCAATTCATAGTCCTTGATTGAGTGCAGCTTGGTTGTGATTATTTTTCTCATCTATCACTGCATCCAATTTTGTAATATTTTGGCTAGGGTTTTGCATCTACTTTTATAATTGAGATTAGCTTATATTTTTCTCTGGTGCCTTTATCTGTTTCTAGCAATGTGATTATTTTATCTTCATAAAAGTAACCTTGGGGGCTGATGAGATGGCTCAATGTAAAAGCACTTGCCATACAAGCTTAAGTTCAAGTCCAGGAATTTTGAGCTGGAGAGATAGTTCAGCCACTTAAAGGACCTGAGTTCTTGTCCCAGAATAAGTCAGGTGTGGTGGCAGATAATTTCAGTGCCGGGAAGACTGGCCAGTCAGTCTAGCCTACTTACAGAGTCCCAGACCAGTGAGAAACTATTGCAGAGACCACATCAGGACTGGTGAGGATGGCTCAGTAGCTCTTGCTGGGCAAGGCTGACCCTATGAGTTCATTCTCCAGAACTCACATAAAGTTAAAGGAAAGAACTGGCTTTATGAAATTATTCTATGATCTCTGCACCCAGCTATCGCATGCTTTTCTCTGGCTTATTAATCTCTGATCTTTCTTATTTCTTCCCATTTATTTATTTATTTATTTATTTATTTATTTATTCATTCATTCATTCATTCATTTATTTATTTATTTATTTATTTATTTATTTATTTATTTATTTATTTATTTTGCTTTTTTTGGTCTCTGATGGTCCAGCTTCCGAAGTCAAGGCCATGATGGCCTCCTGTGTCTTCTGTCAGCACTTCTGTTTCCCTTTGTACAACTGACGTTTCAGCTTACAGTGTTTTTGCTGTCATGTCACCTTTGTAATTGATTAATTTTGGATGGTGATGATGTGGGACACAGGGCATGTAGTCAAGAGGCAAGCACTCTGCCACTTTGATGAATATCTCATCTATGCTTGATGAAAACACACATACTTATTGTTGCCCAGCGTAAGACAGTTAGTTGAGTCAACATTTCAAGTTGTGTTGTTCTAATTTAAGTCTTTTCTTTCCCATTATTGTAAGATGCTTAAAATTATCTCCAACTATTTGTTATGAAAGTACCTTTCTGTCTTGTTTATTTGTTTTGTGGTACCTGAGATTGAACTCAGTAGTTTATCATGCAAGGCAAGCGCTTACCACTGAGCTGTCCTCAGTCTCTTTCTTAATTTTTTTCAGTTTGTTTTTACCAAGTGCATCTAAGTTTTTATTTTTTAATTAACATTTAATGATTTTGAAATGTGAAATATATTTAATATATTTCCAAGCTGTATTACCTTTTTTCTGGTTGGCATTTATTTTCTATAGTAGAAAAGCCTTTTTGTTTTTGAGAGAGATAGAGAGGGAGGGAAGGAGGGAAGGGGAGGGAGAGAGAGAGAGAGAGAGAGAGAGAGAGAGAGAGAGAGAGAGAGTTGATATGAGTGAAGGTGTCCATGGAGACCAGAAGAGGGCATCAGATCCTTTGGAGCCAGAGTTAGAGGCAGTTGTGAGCCAGCTGTGGGTGTTGGGAACTAGACTCAGGTCCTCTGTATGAACAGTGAGTGCTTACAGTTTCTGTGCACGATCAGCAGCCCCTATAGGAGAAATGTTTAGTTATTTCTTAAAAAAAAAAAAATTTAATTTAACTTTATTTGATGTGCATTGATGTTCTGCCATGGGTTTGGGGTCCCCTAGAACTGGAGTTAGACAGTTGTGAGCTGCCATGTGGATGCTGGGAATGAACTCAGGTTCTCCAAAAGAGCAGTTGGTGCTCGTAACCGCTGAGCCATCTCTCTAGCCTTTGGTTATTTATTTACTGTGGGGAAAGCTATGCCATGGCATGTTAGTAGAGCTCAGAGAACGACATGGTGTGACTTGTGGAGGTTAGAAGACAATTTGTGGGAATTTGTTCTCTCCCTCTACCACGTGGCTCCTGGGGATGGAACTCCCATAGTCAGGCTTGACAGAAAGTGCCTTTGCCAGCTGAACCATCTTGCCAGGCCTTAATATAAAAACTTAAAATCTAAAAATGCATCCATTTTCAAGATTTACCTTGATATCTCAACAGAGAGCAGTATCACTTTCTGGGAGTTTGGTAAAGAAAAAAAATGACAAATAATAGCTTAGGATTTAAATATTAAAGTAGACAAATGCCATGGTGACCATCATATTGGGTACAGTCAGAGAGCCAAAATATTTAGGAGATTCAGGTGGAAGAAGGCTGGACTTGAATTGGGTGACACTGCTGTCAAAGGCAGCATCATTTTTATTTGCCGTATGCATCTGGGTTTAGCACCTGGGATTTGGCAAACTTATCAGTAGCAGATAATGCTGATGCCATTTGTGTAAGGCCCTTTCTGTTATGGTTTCTATGGTTTGGTTTGTGTGTGTATGTGGTGGTGGTAGGGGTTGTGTTGAGACAGTCTATCTGTATAGCTGTGGCCATCCTAGAACTCACTCTGTAGACCAGGCTGACCTCAAACTCAGAGAGGTCTGCCTGCCTCTGTGTCCCTGAGTGCTGGGACTAAAGGTGTGCACCACTACCTAGCTGCTCTTTCTGTTCTGTTTAGTTGTTTGTTTGTGCCTAAGTTAAGCTTCCCACTCAGACAGTTTTCTGTCTCAGTCTTTTGGGATTACAGTGTGAGCACAGGGCTCACCTCTCCATGTAGCTTCAATTTGCATTCTTTGCTTTAATGAAGTGGTCATATTTCCTTATGTTTAAAGGCAACTGTCATTCCTTTGTGATTATTCCTGTGTTCTCTGTTCTGTATGCTGTGGCAACCATCATATTGCATACAGAGATCTAAGGCATTTTTTTCTCATTCATTGCTATATTTCATGTATGATCTAATGTCTAATTTTACTTAGTGCTATAAACAGTATCTTGTGAGTGACAAAGAACAATATAGATAGACTTATTTTCTGAATTTCTATGTCCTTTGTTGCTTTTTTCTGGTACTAATTTCTATACTGGTAAGGAACTAAACTACTATGAAATTACCTGGAAAAGGAGACCACACTTAGAGGTAAAACAGATCTCTTTAATTCCATTTCTATTAGAGATCTTTGAAAACTTTTGAAATGTGAGAATATAAGCTTCATGTTTTGGAAGTTTTTCTCTGTAAAACTTACTTCTTCCTTTTCTGGTGTGCCCTGAGTTGTCTGTAATAGTTGTGTGGGTTGTTTTCTCTTTGGCTCTAGACTATTGGAAGTTTTCTGTTTTGTGCTGGATGATGTTATCCTGTGAAAGAGCCTGTGAATGGATGGACGGGGGACTATATAGGACTTGTAGAGCAGTGCTTACCAACTCTTCTCACACAGTAGACTTCATATCGCTCCATCATTGGCTTTGTCTTCTAACGTTCAGCCTCATGATGAAATCCTGCAACCATTAAGTGCATTTCTGACATTTAGATTTTGTTGTGATTTTCAATGTAAAAATCAGGTATTTTATTTTTCTAGAAGACTGTAACAAGACATGTGACAGCAGTAACACTAGTGCTACCACTACCTCCATCCAGCCTAATCTGGAAAACAGTAACAGCAGCAGTGAACTCAGTTCTTCTCAGAGTGACTCTGCTAAGGCAGCGGATGACCCTGACACTGGAGAGAGAGACTCCCACACACCTGTCTCTGGTCAAGAAGAGATAGGTAAGAGCACGCTCATCCACTCAGAGCAGAGGTTTTTCTTTTTTTTCTTTTTTCTTTAAACATTTTCAATTTTTTATAGTGGGTTGGAAAGAATTAGTGTTTTCTTTTTGTTTTTAAATTAACATGTGCTCATTATAAAAAAAAATCCTATAAGAAGAGAAAAATAGAAACCTTTTTATTCTTTTGAAGAATACCATCAGTATTTTGTGTTTTCTATCATGTCCATATCTATATATTTACAATTTTTTTATTTTCTTTTTATTTTTAACATATGAATGGGGTCATTCTGCATGTGTATTCTGCATCATCTTTTTTTGTTTTGTTTTGTTTTGTTTTTGTTTTCCCACTCAGTGACACATGGTAGGGACTGCTCATATTAGAGTTAAAGGCATTATTTTTAGCTGCCTCACGGTATTTGGCCATCACCATAGTGGTGCTTTCTACCAGCCTCCACACATATCTCTGTATTCTGCAAGTGTTTCTGGCAGTGTAGGAAACAGTGAATGAAATGACTGGCTGTTCAAATGGTAGGTCCCTTTTACAGATAATAGTAGCTGCTGCTTAACTAACACCCAAAGGGAACAACCTTACTAATCTCTATATCTGTATGCTTTCCTATTCGCACACCTAAATTTAACACTATTTACCATTTTTGTCAATAGTAAGAAGGTATTTCATGGGAAATATTGCATATCTCTGCTTATAAATGTGGTTGCTTCTTTTCATGTGTTTAATATTCTGTGTTTTGATGATTCCTGTTTTTGCTCACTTTTTCCTGTAAAACTTTGATTTTTTTTATAAGTTTTAGAATTACCTTATATATTATGGTCATTAATATCTGCTTCATATATGTGCTTATATGTTACTTTCTTGTGTTTAATTCTTTACTGTCTAAAATTTTTACATTTTTATGTCATTAAATTTTATTTCTTTCTGCAGGGTTTCTCTGTATGATGTGGGTTTTTTTTTTTTTGCTTTGTTTTGTTTTTAAGGAAGATCTCATAAAAATAAATATACTTACAGTAATTTTTTTAAGCTTGTAGCAGTGTTTTAAATTAATCTTGTGTATAATTTCAAATATGACTTAAGGTTGGAGATGTGTTTTAGGATCTTTTCAATTGTAAGTGACCAAACCATCTTAAAATAGTTTCAATGTGGAGGGAATTTAATTAACTTATATAACTGGGAAGTCCAAGTTCTGCCTGAAATATAAGTGGACTCAGCGGTATAACAACTGCTCTGTCTTCTTCTCTGTGTGTGTCTCTCTCTCCTTTTCAAACAACCTAAATTTGTGTGATAATCCCATTCTCTCCTAACACAGACAGGCTTTTTCCAAGTTGCAGGTAAGATGGCACCAGCAATTTGTTTTCGTGTCTTTCCAAGGTCTGTGGCTCAAAGGCAAAACCCCTACTCCTGCTCCAAATCAAAAGTCTTTGAGGAAGGAATTTCAGTGGCTTATCTTGGATCATATTGTCCCACACCTGTGGCCAGGGCAGGCAAGGTATTATTGATGGCTCCAACAAAAGTATATGATTGAAATGGGGTAGGAGTGATTTTCCAAAGAGCAAGGGCTGTTTTAAAGATAGGGCCGGGCAGAGTGCCACAGTTCCATCCCTTGATAGGTCAGCACAGCATGGCCTCTCTTATCTGTTCCATACATCCAGTTCACAATGCCTCTGTCTAACATGGTACATAGATCTCACCTTTACCTGAAAATTTCCAAAAACCCTTGGCCCACAATTGCACCCAATAAGTATATTTTAGACTCCATCTAAGATTTCTGTGTGCTATGCATTAAATTTGACAGGTTTGGGTGTGTCTTATCTTAAGGTTATAATCTGTGTGAAACTCTGAGTTTAGCTGTTTTTTTCACATTATTGTCCGGACAGTGGGAAGTCTGCTTTGGTAGATTTGGGATAGTGAGAACGAATGAGGGGTGAGAAGCTCGTGAGCGATTCTGTGGCCACTCTGTTATGGCAGCCTGTTTCCTTCTGGCTATTAGGTAGTATGGGTTCTTGGGAATTGCTTTGGCCTAACATTCATACACAGCAAGTTGGCAGTTACCTGCCCTCCCCCCACCCAGGTTAGTACAACATTTCCTTATAGATTTGTGGAATCCCCACTAGTACCTAGTACTTAGTAATTTACCTCAGGCTCCATGGACAGGAGCCCTTCTGCTTCCTCACTTAGTTTGGTGGGCCAGTAGCCTTTGCCCTTTGCCTAAACTTTCTAGAGGGGCTGGTTTAGAGCAGATGACTATTTTGCCACCAGACTGCCTATAGAGATTGACTTCTTTTTTTTTTTTTAAATATTTATTCTTATTTTATGTGAATTGGTGTTTTGCCTGCATGTATAACTGTGTGAGGGTGTCAGATCTTGGAATTATAGACAGTTGTTAGCTGCCATGTGGATGCTGGGAATCGAACTCAGGTCCTCCGGAAGAACAGTCAGTGCTCTTAACCGCTGAGCCATCTCTCCAGCCCGAGATTGACTTCTTAATGGCAGCAGCTGTGGCCTTGGGTACAGTATGTTCCATGAGGACTTCTCCCTCCCTGTGTCTTCAGCTCTGACCCTTGGAGAGGAGGTAGCTAGCCTTTATTTTTGCTGAACTACCAAATGCAGAGGGTTGATTCTGAGCAGCACTGCTTTGCAGCTGCACACTAGGGCCTTCTTTCAGAAAGCCCTTGCTACTTCTTTTCTGTTGGCAGCAAGTTCATCCTAAGCCCAGACAGCATCTGTGAAGTCTGTTACAGGATGTAATAAGTGATCTCAAGAGTTCAGTGCCTTGAGTTAAAGCTCCAGCAAATGTACAGTCTAAGAGAAGATAGTAATATGCTTTCTAGCCTGTCATGGCAAAATACTCAGCCCTTGATCTATCCCAGTTTGCTCACTGGCATATTTTCTAGACCAAGTTTTAAAATCCTGGGTTATGTGGACTTACTGCTATGGACAGAAATCTACCTTGTTTAAAACATAGATGACATTTTATTGGTGGCATTGACAGGATCATCTAGGGCTGATTAAAGCCTCAGGTGCACCTTCTCAGGTCCAGGAAGCTAAGTAAGATTATCAGGATATCTTCCTCAGCATTTCCTCTTCTCATGTCTGCTCTGAAGTATTGGGGACTTTGTTCCCTCCAGGTGGCAGTCTTTCTACCATAAAGGTACAAGTTCCAGCCTCTAATTTACACCATTCCTGCTCACTAAGAGAAAACCAGGATGATAAGTTGAAGGTTAAGCCCAGCGCTAGAACTTGAGTGCAAGGCTCTCAGTTCAGTTCCACAGAAGGAAAGAAAAGGGAGAGGAGAAACCAGACGTAAAAGCCAAAATTGACATTCAGAGTGATGACTGGCTAGGAGAGTTGCCTAGTGGGATGATGTGTGCTTTGTCTACTTGTGTCCGGGTGCTCTAGTTGCTTCCAAAGACAGGAGTCCGTGTTCCTGTTACACACAGTGGGCAGAACATCCCCCTGCAGAGGGAAGGGCAGGTAGGGCACAGATTGAGCCAACTAATGTTAAACCCTCCCCTGAAGTGAGCAGCTAGTTTCCCCATTTGCATCTCTTCACTTCCTAAAATACCACCACGTATATCATACGCTAAGTTCCTATCCTTGGATTTACCAAAGCTACACTGTTTAATTTCTTTTTTTTAAGCTTTAAATTAAAAATCAGGTCTTGTTCAATTTCTGGCCAGTGGAAATGTACAGTGGTAAATGCTGGTTATGTGTGTTTATTATCCAATGTAAAATTTGTGCATATAGAAAAGCAGAAATTGTTTCTGGGCATCTATTCTGTTACCGCCAAAAATGAAGTTACAAAACAGATGTTAAGAGATCCTTATTATATTTTTAAAAATTGTTGTAATGAATTTTCACAGATAATTATGTGACTTCTCTAGAGAAAAAAATCAGTTGGAACTTTTAAAATTCAAGAGTATTCCTACTTAAATGGGAAATCTTTCTAAAATTAACTTTATCCTTTTAATATACAAATTCATGTTAGATATACAAGGCAACATTTTTGTATGCATTTGAGTTTTGTTATGTTTGTTATTTGTGAGTTTTTAGAGGCCCCTTCTCTCCAGTAGATGAGTTTCAAAACAGGTAACACTGTTTTCTGTAAAATAGTGACTCACAGTATTTTTACTTTTTGATGTTTGCTGTTGAGGAAAACATTCAGGAATTGATGACATTTGCTTTGCCTATGAAAGGACTTGATCTGCTTAGTTCTCTTGGCCTTTCGGTATACATAATGTGTAAGTGTTGGATAAGTAAGGCAGTCTAAGTTACTTACTTTCTGTCAGCAATCACTCTGGCATTTCCATTTGGTATTAGGTGATTTCAGACTGGAGAAGTCTAATGGAGACATTGCTGCGTCCCCTGGGGCTGGGAGAGGAGCACCAGGCTCTACTCGAATCATCACCAGACTGCGGAACCCAGACAGCAAACTCAGTCAGCTCAAGAGTCAGCAGGTGGCAGCAGCAGCCCATGAAGCAAATAAATTGTTTAAGGAGGGCAAAGAGGTGTGTTCTTTTAAAAACAAAATGATGGGCACTGTGAACAACTAGAATTGTGGACAGGAGAGATGGCTCAGAGATTAAGAGCACTGGCCGCTCTTCCAGAGGTTAACTCTAGCCCCAAGGGTTCTGATGCCTGTGGCCTCCAAGTGCATCTGCACTCATGTACCAATGCCCACAGTCAGACACACATTAAACAAATAATTAGAATTGGCCTAGTTTTGAATTATGTTTTTTTTCTTGTAGTGAGTACCAGGAGCAAAACTGTTCTTCTTGTATGATGGCAAATAAGTTTACACACCTGAATTTAGTCCATTTTATGATGTTAGAGGTGGCTCTATTTCATACAGATCTCAACTTGTGCTATGTAGCAAGTAAGACCCCTGACACTCCCTCCCATTACCTCCATATTAACGGAGAAAAATAAACAACTGGCATTGATTCTTTTCTTAAAAAAAAAAAAAAAAAAGATTTATTTTATTTTGTGTACACACATGCCAGAAGAGGGCACCAGATCTCATTACATATGGTTGTGAGCCACCATGTGGTTGCTGGGAATTGAACTCAGGACCTTCGGAAAAACAGACAGCACCCTTAACCTCTGCGCCATCTCTCCAGCCCCCATAGTTCACTGAAAGGTTAAGCCCAGCTCTTTGGAAACATTATTTTAAAGACCCCAGGGCCTGTAGCAACTGAAGTTGGAATAATGAAAAGAGCAGCAGGAGAGGACTTTTAGCTATTTATTTTTTAGGGGTTAGTATGTATAGTGCTTTCCTATTTTGCTGAACTACCCGTGAGAATTTGATAGACTGAAAATGCCCAGTGGTGTCTAACCTAACCCTCACAATCAATCTTCTTTCTTCCTGCAGGCATGTCTTCCTTATTCAGTTATAAATGATCAGTGTTCACTTTTATTTTGTTTTTTTAAGACAGAGTTTTTCTGTATAGCCCTTTGTAGACCAGGTTGGCCCCAACCTCAAGAGATATGTGCTTGCACACAAGTGCTCAGATTTAATCCAGAAATTAAAACTGGGTCACCAGACTAGTGTGACATGTCCTTCCCAACTGTCCGCTGCCCTGAGACAGTCTTGCTCTATAGCCCTGGATAAGGCTTGAGTCCATGGTCTCCCCTCCTCAGCCTCCTAAGGGCTGACACTACAGGAATAAGACACCCAGCCCAGCTCCAGCCTTATTTTCAATTTAGCTGCCTTTTTTTTTTTTTAAAGCCCCCCCCCCCTTGTGCTTTTAAACTTTAACCTCTTAGTCATAAGATGTCTCTTCTTTGGAACGAATGATTACAATTATTAAAAGACAATCGGACAAAATTGGAACCTTTGGCATGAATAATGACATCTTTATTTTCCTCCTCAGGTGCTGGTAGTTAACTCCCAAGGAGAAGTTTCACGGTTGAGCACCAAAAAGGAGGTTGTCATGAAAGGGAATATCAACAATTACTTTAAGCTGGGACAGGAAGGGAAGTATCGTGTCTACCATAATCAGTACTCTACCAACTCTTTCGCCCTGAATAAGCACCAGCACAGGGAGGACCATGACAAGAGAAGGCACCTTGCGCATAAATTTTGTCTCACTCCAGCTGGGGAGTTCAAATGGAATGGGTCTGTTCACGGGTCCAAAGTCCTTACCATATCTACACTGAGACTCACCATCACGCAGCTAGAAAGCAACATCCCTTCATCCTTTCTTCATCCCAATTGGGCTTCACACAGGTAAAGGAGACTGAAGTTCATCTGTTGCTGTAAATATGTTAATTACTTAAACATTGATCTTGGAATAACTTTACTTATCAGAATTTTATCTCTGGAGTCAAGTGGAGACCAGAGTTAAAGAATATTGTAGGTCAAAGAATTGCAAGGACTGGGTGATGCCTGGAGTTGCTCCCGGTGTGTAAAATCGCCAGTTCTGTGAGCCAGGCCCCTCAGTGTGCCTGTGTATGGTCTGCCACACAGAAGAACCCTTTCTCATTTGAACTTTAAAGCTGAGTCATGCTACACTATTGCTGCTGTGTCATCTGACACAGGAGTGAACTGATCTCTCCCTCTGAAATGCAGGGCTAATTGGATCAAGGCTGTCCAGATGTGCAGTAAACCCAGAGAGTTTGCATTGGCTCTTGCAATTCTGGAGTGTGCAGTTAAGCCAGTTGTGATGCTGCCAATATGGAGGGAGTCTTTAGGACATACCAGGTGAGTTAATTCTGAGCCTCGAGATCGATGAGTGTTGGATACTTCTGAAATGCTAGACCATTAATAATCATGGAAAAGCCCAAGAAATCACAATAAAGACTGTCTCTTTCAATCTTCATTAATTCCCAGGATGCAAGACTGTAAGGAAGATGAAATGAGATCAAATATAATTTCTATTTATTATGTGTATATATGTGTGTGGACTTGTGCATGCCATGGGGTATGAATAGGTGGAGAGAAGGTGACTTTTTCCCTTGAGCCATCTTGCCTGTCCCACATACATATTAAAAGATAGTACAAGTGAAAAGCATTTTTGACAGAATGAAATAGCATATCTATGTCTGCTTTGCTTATATGTATGTTTATATTCCTGGTGTCTGCAGAGGATCCCCTGGAGCTGGATTTACAGACTGTTGTTAACTGTGTGGGTTTTGGGAACCAAACCAGCTGTGTCATCTCCAGCTCCAAGAAATCACATTTTTTTTTTTTTTAAACAAACTTTATTTATTTATTTATTTATTTATTTATTTATTTATTTATTTGCCTTGGTGTTTGCCTGGAACTGGAACTACAGACAGTTGTTAGCTGCCATGTGGGTGCTGGGAATCGAACCCGGGTCCTCCGGAAGAGCAGACGGTGCTCTTAACCGCTGAGCCATCTCTCCAGCCCCCAGAAATCACATTTTTAAAGCATTTATTGTAGAATGTTTCCAACACTATACTAAAGATCATCGGTAGTGTTCAGGGATTTCTACCCAACAGACAGGACTGAATTCCAGATCTCTTTGTATTGCTGCCTTTACCCATAAAGACTTTGGTGGTGGTGGCTAAAGCACTAGAATTTTATTTAGGGTCAGCACACATCACAATGAACTGTACCAAAGCAAAGTGAAGCCTTTGTGGTGAGAAAGATCTGTTTGCCTGTGAATAGAAACCCAGAGCACAAGCTAGGCTCCTGGCCCAGCTGCTGTCCTGCTTACTGTTAGCATAGTGATCTGCTCTGTCAAAGTGATGGCTCAGTGTCTGTGCTGGAGCTGATCTCTTGGGAACCCATACAGAAGCTGTGGAAACTTCTGGTAGCGCCACAGTCACACCCTGTTCCTGTGTCTGAGGCTATGTACCCTGTGTCAAGGTAACCCCTGCATGGCTCCCTAGTTCTGAGACAGAGAACAGGCATCCTCTGTCACTCAGCAGCAATTTGTGAGGGTCTCTGGGTCCCACAGTTGTCATACCAATGAGCAGTGTATAAAACTGCATGCTGGGTTGGAGAGATGGCTCAGCGGTTAAGAGTATTGACTGCTCTTTCAGAGGACCAGGGTTCAATTCCCAGCACCCACATGGCAGCTCACAACTGTCTGTAGTTCCAGTTCCAGGCAAACACCAAGGCAAATAATTAAATAAATAAATAAAGTTTTAAAAGATGAGAGTTTAATTTAAAAAAAAAAACAAAAAAAAAAAAACCTGCATGCTGAGGTCAGTAAGAACAGGGCACAAAGCCTTCTCAGTGGATAACCTACCCCAGTGTGCCCTCAAACTCAAGATTCAAAATACCTTAGCTTCCCATGTGCTGAGACAAAGGGGCTTTGCTACCATACCCGGACACTATTAATTTAAAAATTTGTGTTGTGCTATGGAAAAACTTTATGGTAGAGTGCTTGCCTGATAGGCATCCTAGTGATTGTGTTTGCTGGTTAAAAGTTATAGTTGAGGTATTTGTGTCCTGTTGGTTCTCTTTAGAGTGGGCTCTGCACAGGTTTCCATAGTGTTGGCTTGTGCATGAGACAGTACAAGAATTAGTGTTTCTTTGGGGAAATGTTTAGAAAGGCTATTCCTTTATTGTTCATTATCTATTCTGATCTCTCCTCTTAGAGAATGCTACATCTACTTTTTTGTTGTTGTTGTTGTTGGGAATGTCTGGGGTTAGGGTTCTAAATAAGCACTAAGTAATTACCTTTTTAATGCATGTATTCTCAGGTTACACAGGATGACATCAATTGAAAGGGAAGAAAAGGAGAAAGTTAAAAAAAAGGAGAAAAAACAAGAAGAGGAGGAGACAATGCAGCAGGCCACATGGGTAAAATACACGTTTCCAGTGAAGCATCAGGTAAGTAGCCTTGTGACCCACTATGGTATGCGCCATTTCTGAGTTTTAGATACAGTCACTCAGCTTTACTTTGTCAGTCTTCAGTTAATGAGATGGAGCGGACACACCTTGTAATTTTGTAAGCATGGATTTTCTCAGAATCTGAGAGCAGTTTGTTGAAACTAGTAGTAAACATAGAATCATTGCGCTGGAGAGATGGCTCAGCGGTTAGGAGCACCGTCTGCTCTCCCAGAGGACCCGGGTTCGATTCCCAGCACCCACATGGCAGCTAACAACTGTCTGTAGTTCCAAGATCTGACACCCTTACACAGTTATACATGCAGGCAAAACACCAATTCATATAAAATAAAAATAAATATTAAAGAAAAAATAGAAACATTGTTAAATTTAATAAGAGTGTTATGTTATTTCATAAATATTTAGATTCCTACTGAAACTGATTATTTGGTGAATTTAATTAATTTGCCTATTTTTTTTTTTACTATACTTTTATACTTCTGTGTGAGTGTGAGAGTGCACACATACAGAGGTTACAGCACATCTGGCAGGAGTTGGTTCTCTTTTCACCTCGTGGGTCCTGGGGATGGAACTCAGAGCCTCAGGCATGGTGTGTCTATGCACTCTTCCCGCTCTGCCACCTCTCTGCCTCAGTTTCCCCGATTCTTAGCCTATGTTTGCCAGACACTTCTAATCCCATGTGAGCTTGTTTAACCTCTATTTTCATTTCATCCAGGTTTGGAAACAAAAAGGAGAAGAATACAGAGTGACAGGGTATGGCGGCTGGAGCTGGATTAGTAAGACACATGTCTATAGGTTTCTCCCCAAGTTACCAGGCAATACTAATGCGAACTACAGGAAACCTTTTGAAGAAGGTGAGCACTAAGTGTTACAATAGACACAACTAATATGAGATCTTAATGTTTCTATTGCTGTTGGTTTGTTTATAGGACCACTTCTATTTGGTGTTATTTCTTAGAATTTTATAGTATATTGACTTTGTTTCAGATAAATGTATCCTTAAGAAATTTTTAATAGCATGTGGAAATACTGTTGTGACTTACTAATTTACAAGATCTGAAGGTTTTTATTTAAAATTATTTATAGTTTATGAGTAGTTTGCCTTCATGTATCTATGTGCAACAAGTGTTCATGCCTGGTGCCCACAGAAGCGAAAAAGAAGACATTCAGTCTTCTGGACCTGGAGTTAGAGATGGCTGTAGGTACCATGTGGGTGTCGGAAACTGAACCCAGGTCCTCTGTAGAAACCACAACTGCTGTTAGCCAGCTGAGCCAGCAGTCCAGCCACAAAAATTCTGAAGACTTTTTAAAGTTACCTTTATTTATAATGCTTTGAAATGTAGGATTTTGAAAAAAAAAAAATGAGAGAAAATAAATTTTAAAAATACTCAGCCATGTAATTATTTTTCTCAAAAATCTAGATTCTTTTGGGTCTATCTGCTCCAAGACCTTATATTCAATACTAAGAATATATTAGTATTTTTTAATATAATTTTATTTAATTTAAAATAATTTTAATTTAATATAATTATAATATAATTTTCAGCAATTACACATATAAAGCTAGAAGGGAAGTGAGTAGGGACTCCCATGACAGATGCCAGCACGTGAGTCATAGAGCTCAAAACATCTCCCCTTTTTTTTGTTGTCTCGAGTGCTGCTGCTCAAGATTTAACATCAGTTTAAATGTAAGATATATATGATTCTTCATTGGGTTTTGTTTTTTAATTAGAAATAATGAAATGTACTTATTGGATAATACTTGTTGGTCTTCTCTTAACTAAATATTTTAGTTCTTAGATTAGGAGACTTGCTGTAGTGTTGATGTGGTGACTCAGTGCTGTAGGGGGGATGTGGTGATGCAGTGCTGTAGTGTGGATGTGTGCACACAGATATACACATAAATAAGCCATGTGGTGGTGGCACACATCTTAATCCCAGCACTTGGGAGGCAGAGGCAGGTGGATCTCCCTGGTCTACAGAGTGGGTTCCAGGACAGCCAGAGCTACACCTATCTAAAAAAACAAAAACTAGCAATAAAAATAAAAACTAAAATTCTAATATTAGGACTATCTGTGCCTATACATATGATTCTTTTTAGCCAAAAATAATACAGATGAAAATAGAGATGAATCGGATAAAAGAAAAAGTCCACGAAGTCCAAAAAAAATTAAGATAGAATGTGATTCTGAGAAAGGCGAGGCAGAAACTGCAGCAGGAGCAGAGGAAAGTGCAATGGAGCTCTCCAAGGCATCTGAGAAGAAGGACCAAGGTGAGCAGGGTCCAGTGTCGAGGGACTGGATGACAAACGTGCCCTGGGTCAGGTTCATAAGAGTGTAACTCATGGAGTGAGTGGGTGATTCACCCCACCAAGCTGTAAATGTTGTAGATGTTTGCAGACTAGTTCTGCATTTATGATAATCTGACAACATTTTCATCATGCTAAAGGAAGCTGTTTTCTGATCCCAACCCATTGGTCTATTCTTAGTGGACTTGTATGTTTTAGACATTTTATTTAAATGAAATTAGGCAGTCTGATGTCCTCTTTTAGCCCAACATATGTTCTCAAGATTCATCCATATTGTTGTGTGTTCCAAAGAATACTCCGCTGTTTTTATAGGTCACAAATCATCTGTCCAGTCATTGATCAGTCAGTAATTGGGTTGTTTCCGCTTTCTAGCTGTAACGAATATTAACTTTTTAAGTTTTAAGATTTTGTTTTGTTTTGGTTTGGGTTTGGTTTTTTTGAGAAAGAGATTCACTATATAACTCTGAACTATCACTCACTATACAGCAGGCTGTCCTGGAATATAGAAAGATTCACTGCTTCTGCCTCCTGAGTGCACACCAACCACCGCTTGGCTAGATTTATACTTCTTAGTTGCATGCCAAGGAATGGAATTGCTAGATTGTATGGGGACACCATATTTAAGATTTTCAGAAACTTTAGGGCCAGTGAGATAAATAAGAATAAAATATAAATAAAAATGTTTTAAACTTTTTTTAAACATATAAACAAACTTGAGGGATGGCACACTGGATAATGTGCTTGGTACTCAAGCATAAAGACTGGGAGTTTGTATTCCCAGAGTTCATGTACATGCCACTTGGGCATTGGTGGTCTGCCTGAAATTCCAGCACTTGAAGCCAGAGCCTTGCTAGCTAAACTAGCTATAATGGTGAGCTCTTATATGGTGTTCAAATGACAAAATGGAGACATTGAAAAAGAATCCAGGGCTGGAGCTATGGCTCAGCGGTTAAGAGCACTGACTGTTCTTCCGGAGGACCTGAGTTCATTTCCCAACATCCACATGGCAGCTAACAACTGCCTGTAATTCCAAGATCTGACACTCTTACACAGTTATACATGCAGGCAAAACACCAATTCACATAAAATAAAAATAAATTTAAAAAAAAAAAGAATCTAAAGGTAGCTTTGGGCCTCCTGTGTATGCACCTTGCACACATACACATAAACCTAAACAAACATATGCATGCATGAAGCAAAAACAGGCTAGGCATGATGCTTCACACCTATAACCCTAGTGCTTGGGAGACTAAGGCAGAAGATTGACTTGAGTCTGAGATTAGCAGGATCTGTAGAGTGAGACTGCCCAGAAAAACAAAATTCTGTCTTGACTGCTAACTGACTCCATGACACACTCACATGTCATTTCTCCACACATCCAGAAAAATCTGACTTTTCTGCTCAAATGAAACACTAATTTTGAAGTGTTGATAAGTAATACAACTGGTAGGAAAATTTTAACAAAGGAAAAAACCAAAAATGAGTCATCTGTAATTCTTAGCACCGAGGAAGCTGAGTTTAAAGAGTCATTGCAAACTCAAATCTGGTTTGTACAGTGAGTTCCAGGCCAGCCCTTTGGGGGAGGGGGGCGAATAAACAGAAATTTTAAACCCATAGAAGCCTGATGACACATGTGCCAGGAGTTGTTTTGTTTAGAGTAGTTGACTGTGTGGCCCAGCATGTTCTCAAACTCATACTACATCTGCCTCAGCATTCCCAAAGTATTGGGTGACACGCCTCCAGCTCAGCACAGGTGACAGCTAACTGTACCTATAAGCATAATGTACTCAATAAATAGCCTGTCATACACTAAGTCATTTTTCCACTATAGAATCCCATCAGTTTAGGTATCAGAAATCGAGAGTCATCCAATATTTGGAATGTATCTATTTTTTAACCCCATTTAGAGTTTACTTGTGTCCAGGTCCTATCTATACATATGTAAATGACAATAATAGATACTTCTAAAAATGAGAATTCTTCATGTGTAAAATTCCTTCTAAGTAAAAGTTACATTTCTATCAATGTCTTTAATTCACAGATGTAAAAGAAGTTCTAGATTCTGATAATAACAAGTCATTCAAGGAAGAACCAATGGAGATAGATGATAATATGAAAACAGAGTCACACATAAATTGTCAGGAGAATACTCAAGTGGATGTGGTTAATGTCAGTGAGGGGTTTCATCTAAGGACTAGTTACAAAAAGAAAACAAAATCCTCTAAGCTGGATGGGCTCCTGGAAAGGCGGATTCGACAGTTCACACTGGAAGAGAAGCAGCGCCTTGAAAAGCTGAAGCTGGAGGGTGGGGTAAAGGGTGTAGGCAAGCCCCCCACAAGCACCCTGAAAAGCCCCTCTGAATCAGCAGTAACTGCCAAAGCCAGCGAAGGGTGTCAGGGTGACTTGCTTAGACAGGAACAAAGCCCCAGTCCAAGCCAGGCTAGCCCTGGGGACTCAGGACAGGGGTGCTCACAAAGTGATTCTACAGTTCTTGGCCCATGTGATCCTAATCTGAGTACAAACAAACTCTCTCCAAAAGGTCAAGTATCAGAGGATGTCTCCGGTCATAGTTCAGGGCCAAACTGTCAGAGACAGAACTCTGTTGAAAGTGACCTAGATGCCAGTGTCTCTGAGCCTGCCAGTAAGGGACTGGAACTAAATCAGACTAAAACAAAAGGAAGTGACTTTTTCATTGATGACTCTAAACCAACCAGTGCAGATAGCATTGGCACTCCGATCTCTAAGAACAAAAAGCCACTCCCACAGGAAGATAGAAACACCATCATGCCTTCTTCAAAGAATACCTTACCTGCATCAGTACCTAAAAGTACTAGCAACAGAGATGCCCGGTCCTTTCCAAGAGCGCTGGACTTTGATGGGAAACCAGGTTGTGACTCTGAACATAATAGTACCCTGGAAAATAGTTCTGATACTATGTCTATTCAGGATAGCAGTGAAGAAGATATGATTGTTCAGAATAGCAATGACTGTATCTCTGAGGAATTTATACCCCCAGACCAAGGCATGGAGAGTATGGAGCCCTCAAAATGTGAGTTAGTTCCTAAATCCACTGAAAATTGTGACGATCAACTACAGGGTAAGATAACTGAAGCAAATGGTAAAAAAACAGGCCAGCACCAAAAACTGGGTGAGAGACCAGTTAACAAATGCATTGACCAAATAAGCCTAAAACATCCCACTGACAGAAGGAATAATGAAAATCAAGAGTCTGAAAAGAAGGGACAAAAGGCAAATAAATTTCAAATAAATGGCAAAGATAGTAAAGCTAAGGGGTGCCTGAAGGGGCAGTGTGTGAAGGATGGCTCTGATAGCAAACTTGTGAGTGGTCCTGTTGAACCAAAGGTCAATAATATCAATAAAGTCATTCCTGGAAATAACAAGTCACTAGCTGTTAAAGAATCTGCCGTGAAGCCATTTATTAATGGTGACATCATCATGGAAGATTTCAATGAACAGAACAGTTCAGAAACCAACTCGCATTTACTGAGTTCTTCAGATGCCAAAGGTAATCACCAAGATAGCCTCCATACCCACACATCCACCAAAGAGTCAGACAGTACCCAGGTAACCATACCCCCAGCCCCTTGTCCAGAAAGTAACTCATTTAATCAGGTGGAAGATATGGAAACAGAGAGTCAAGAGGTTAAGAAGGGAGAGGTGTCTAGCCTTAGTAATGACCTCATGGATGAAAATGGTCTGCCCTCCAGCAAAGACCAGAATGTCAATGGTGAACCGAAAAGGAAAACAATCATCACAGAAGTCACCACGATGACATCCACAGTTGCCACAGAGTCAAAAACTGTCATTAAGGTAGCAAAGGGGGACAAGCAGACTGTGGTTTCTTCAACAGAGAACTGTGCCAGATCCACTGTTACCACCACCACCACCACTGTGACAAAGCTCTCCACACCCTGCCCAGACAGTGGTATGGACACCATCTCTGTAAAGGAACAGAGCAAAACCGTAGTCACCACAACAGTGACGGACTCACTGACCACTGCTGGAAGCACGCTGGTGACATCTATGACAGTGAGCAAAGAGTACTCCACAAGGGACAAAGTGAAGCTGATGAAGTTCTCGAGACCCAAGAAGACCCGTTCAGGAACAGCCCTGCCGTCCTACAGGAAGTTTGTTACCAAAAGCAGCAAAAAGAGCATTTTCGTGTTGCCTAATGATGACTTGAAAAAGCTGGCCAGGAAAGGAGGGATCCGAGAAGTCCCTTACTTTAATTATAATGCAAAACCTGCCTTGGACATATGGCCATATCCTTCTCCTAGACCAACCTTTGGTATCACCTGGAGGTATGTACTTTATATGTTATTTGGGGGAGGGAGGCTAAAGTTTTTAAAAATCTCATTTTAAGTAAAATGAGCTCCCAGAAGAGAGGGAACCATGTATGTAATGGCCAGGGTTAGTGATGGCATTGAGATGCAGAAAGCTGCTAGCTCTGCCAGCTGGTGGTAGTAATGCTTACCCAGCAGCCATGAACTTAACGAAATGTAAGGGATTCTTTTAACATGCATGTCCATTTTAACTTCCATGAGACAAGAGGAACACACCAGCTTGTTTTCATGGTCTGACTTTTCAAGTTAATGCATGTTGTTGGCTCTGCACACGACAACCACAGAACTGGATAATCACTTTCTGGGATTCATAAAAACATACCTGTAAATTCATATAACCTGTCATGTCAGACCTTTTTAGTGAAACATATTTGCATGGTAAACATGTTTTGGAGTTCTCTGTTATTTATGTAAGAAAAGATAGACTGTAATTTTCTTAGAAACTGTCTTAAAATGTAGAAAAGTCTTATTTAAGAATGCTCTGTGCTCTCCGTGTTTAGGGAACAAATCCTAGGTTTATAGTTTTGACAGTTGTTAACCCATGTTCATTTTTCACTGTGAGGTGGGCTTTCAAAGTCTCCTATGGATGTAGAGTAATTTGCCTGTGACCACAGAGGCCAGGTTATGCTCAGTAGCTGGTTTTCCCGACCCCAGCCAGCACTTCATGTGCTGTTTACGTCTTACATGCTTGTCCATGTGGTGTCCCTTCGTGTCTGTCTCTGTCCTTCCACCCTTGTTGAGAGGGATGAATATGAGTATATGACAGTAAAGCTTGGAAAACAGTGTGATCTAGGTACAGTTGGTTTTACATGGTCGTTCAGCAGGCTACTGAGCAGAACATCATCTCTCTTAAGACTTCATTTCAGTGTGTTTTAAGTATTTCCAGATTTAGGTATTGTCATCCTTCTTTATGTCTCTTGTAATCAGCTGGCTAGTGTCAGAAAAGACCACAAAATGGTGTAAATGCAAATTTTCTCTAAAGGAATTCATTTACTCTGGTGACCACTCATCATTTGTATGAGCACATTTACCTCATCATTGATACAAAGTAAGATGTCATCACTCCATAGCACATGCACTAGAGACAGCTGAAAAGTGCACTTTCTCTGCAGGGCCTGCAATGAAGGATTTGCAGAATCCTGCAGGGAATCAAGGAACTCTTCATTGCAGTTCATGGAGTTGTAGGATTGCTCTGCACTTTTCTGCTTTCTTCATTGAGAGCGGTCCCAAAGTGCATCCTTGACTGTCCTGCAGGTAACTTCTTTCCCACTGGAAAAGTTACTATATACATACAAGTAGTTGAACTAAGATGTCCCAGCAGGCGGGGAGCTGGCCTTTCTGCTCCTTATGAATTGAAAGATAGTTTCGCTGGGAAGCACTATTCTCTGAGCCTGGAAAGAACCAGGCCCCAATCGTAATGGGCACCAGAGCCCTTGTGTGCATGGCTGCAGTGCAGGCACCTTGACACACAATGTATTGACATGCGCTGACAAGCATCATATCTGTTTGGTCAGTCATTTTTTAATGGAAAGAAATACCTTACTGTATATTCTTAACCTGTTGAAGTTGAAATTAATAACTATCACTTCTGACTAAGGGATGTGGGGGGAAAATATGTGTTATTTGATTTTAGGATACTTTTAAAAAATGCTACAGAAACTATTTATGTAAAGTGCATTTTTATACTAACCTTTGAGTCTCATGTATTTGCTGCTTTGGAGAAGCTGATGGTGTGAGTCTCATTTATTTGTTCATTTATTTATTTATCCGTATTTATTTGTTGGGGGTGGTTCGTGTGGGTCTAGCTATGCAGCCCAGGCTGGTCTCAAACTCCTGTCCTCCCACCTCAGCCTCATAAGTAGTTAAGGCTACATGTAGGCCCAGCATGCAGGATGCATATTTTTAAATGTAATATTGAAGCTGAGCACTATAGGAAAATTGATCTTTGTCTTATGGGTGCAGCAAACCCTGTCTGAGCTCTGTACATACATTTTCTTATATCCATTTTCCCTGGCAAGACTGTGTCACTGTCCTTTTGAAGAACTGGCAATTGTTCTCCATAATGTTGCTGGAGAGGTCCTGCTAACATGGTGCTATTCTGGGCCTATTGTGAGTGATTGTGGACTGCTCACTACTGCAGGAAAGGGAGGGAAATCATGTGTCACCTGACAGTTACTAGGAGAGAAGGAAAGCCTTAGTGTCTAGTTCACATGCTTATCTTTAAGCCTTTCCTCTGGCGTAGCTCATTCTGACTTATGCTTTCTTCTCCATTTGCACCCATCCCTTCCCTCTGCAATAAGTATACAGGAAGTAGTGTCTAAGAAGTGTGTGCTTCTTACACATTTTGTTCCTTCAGTCAGCCAGCCATACTATCATTCAGTGAACATGTGCTGTGAGACTATGGCAGACCTATGTACTTGCTGCTCTTACAGCTCTAACCAGGTAGATTCGAACACACTTCTTTGTGCCCTGGCTTCGTTCACAGTCCTGACCCATTGGGCAGTACTAGTACTCCATTGTTGTCTGAATGAATGAATGAATGAATGAATGAATGAATGAATCCGCAGACTGATCCATAATCTGTGCAGTGTGTTCATCCACTAATGTTATCTGCATTTTAAAATAGGGCTGCTATAGGGATGTTGATCATTGGTAGAGTGCTTGGTATGTACAAGACCTTGGGTTCTGTCCTCAGTACAGTGAAGGTGAGGTGTCATACATGAGGTAGGGCAGATAGAATGAGGAGTTGAAGTTATTGTTTGACCCTAGAGATCAAGCAGAGGAAAAAGAGAGAATAAAAATGTTTTTCTCTTCCTGATACACGAAACTGGCACCAGGTTTTCCATGGGGTGTGGCCTAAAGTGACCCATACTTTTCCTCTTAGGAACTAGTCAGCATCTTAAAGACTCTGTTCAAGGTTGCGGGTTCCTGGCATGTTAACATGAAGGAAACATGTAACAGGTGGAACCAGAAATAGAGAGAAATGAAGTAGTAGGTGGACCAGAGCTTCACCTTTTCATGTTGATCATATCTCACATGACAGTAACAGAAAGAGCATTGCCTTTCCAATGCAAAATTGTTCTCAGATTTACCATTGCACATTAGTGGAGGAAATTATTTTTCACTGTATTTGTTCATTCTGTACTGCATTCAGCCAGTATATTCACTTCATGTAGCATGAAAATGTCCAAAGGGGGATCTGATTATGAAGATTTTAATAGGGAATTGACAGCTGCTGGTTGCTTTAATATATACGACAGTGAATTCCACTTCGGAATAAAATATTCATTGAAATTGAGTAAGTTCATTTTCAGATGTGTTTTTAGTGTTACTTTTAAAAAGAAAAGTATATTTAATAACCTTACACTTATGCTTATGGAAAAACTAAGAGTCTTGATTCCCTTCTCTTGATCAGAGTAGCGGATGCAGGACTGTGTTTGCCTGGAAATGGCTTTCTTCATAGGATTCCAAACTCACCCTGCATTCTTAGTATTTATAGTATGTGTAGTACTCATTTTCAAGAGCCACCATGGACTGCAAAATCCCTTTTAGTTTAAGAGGGTCTTCTTGCATTGGCAAAATGTTTCAGTTTTGTTTTACTCTTTGAAAAATATAAACACTTTTCAGATTTTTTTGTTTTAGCAAAAATATTTTACCATGATTTTATCTTCAATACTCTTCTATCATATTTAGTAGCATGGTTATTGACTTTGTTTTTTCTCCATAGTTTTCATGTAGATATTTTAGTACATTAACATAAAAATCTTTATAAATTATTGTCTTATTAATTTTTAAGATAAAACACTTTTTCTATTTATATGACATTGAAAATGAATCTAGATGATTTAAAATGTTATCCTAGGAACTCAAAGCTGTTATTTTAAAAAATGTGTAATGCCACCGTCTTACACAGCCATGTTGGAAATACTGAAGTTACAGTGAGCACCAGAAACATGTCCTTCAGTTTCATAGAGAGGAAGAAAGTGTGAGTGAGTGTGTGTTTATATGTAGTTGATCTGGGTTGTTCTTTCAGGTATAGACTTCAGACGGTAAAATCCTTAGCAGGAGTGAGCCTGATGTTACGGTTACTCTGGGCCAGTCTGAGATGGGATGACATGGCAGCCAAGGCTCCTCCAGGAGGAGGGACCACACGTACAGGTAAGGGAGTTGGACTTTAAAAGATGTAGGCTAAGGATACAGCTTAGTTGCTAGGATTCCTATCTCATGCATTTACATGTGGTCCCGTGGTAGGTTCCTAGAACTGTATAACCTGTGGTGGTGCATGCTTGTAACCTTACCACTGAGAAGCTGGAAGAGGGGGGGAATCCAAAGTTCAAGGTAATCCTATGATTTCAAGGCTATCTTTGGTTACATGAGGCGGTGTAGCAAAAAAAGGTAGTCAACTTGGTAGCTACTTAGGAGGCTGAGGCAAGAGGGTCTAATTAATGACTTGTTTGGTCCAGCTATAGCTACAGTCTCAAACAAAACAAACCACAAAACTAAAAATGGGTCTGTGGTTATAACACTCAAAGACTCTGCACTTTACCTTTAGCACTACACAAAAATAAAGTCATATCACATGCCATTCACTGAATTTATTAAATGCTTGTCTTATTTTGCTCAAGTTTTCTGAGTGCCAAAAAATTCAGGGCAAGGAGCAGGGTTCCCATTATAGGTGAGTCAGCACACACAGACCCATCTAAATGTTCATGTGATAGTTCTTATTCCAGAGTGTAAGCCAGTTAACGTGAGATTCCTGGACCCTCAGGCACCGCTTTGACTGGGTGCTGCCTCTGGGAGTTAACTTGGACCTTACATCATTTTCTTTATTCTTGCTACTCATGCTGAGGTGGAAGGATTGTCACAAGTTTGATGCCAGCCTGGGCTTATGTATCAAGTTTTAGAACAAGGGGCTATAGAGAGAAACTGTGTATTATATCAAAAGGAAAGGGATGATCCGCCTACTCAGCCTAGTGAGAACTGTGATGCAGAAAGAGACAGCAGAACCGCATGCACTCTCCAGGAAGACGCTCAGGTATTATGCTTGCACAGTGATGCTGTGCTCAGTAGTAAACTAGTTATTCTGAAAGCACATTTCAGACTCACATCTGTAGAGATGTACCAAATGCTACATGTTCTAAGTTTCCTCATATTTTAGTGGTTATTAACAGTGTATAAATTCATGTTCCCATAGAAACATCTGAAACTGAAATCACAACCACAGAGATAATTAAGAGGCGTGATGTGGGTCCTTATGGCATTCGTTCTGAGTATTGCATCAGGAAGATTATTTGCCCCATTGGAGTTCCAGAAGCACCAAAAGGTAAGAAATAGATGGCCTGATGGCTTTGTGTTCTGTTATTGAGATTTGCTAGTAGTTGTCTATTTCACAGCTTACCTTATACCACAACTACTCCTAGATTAAGAAGCATAAAGACTAACTGCCATGACACCTGGCCTACAGAGTGAGATCCTGCTTTAAAAAACAGACTGGCTGCTTGATGCTTTTGCAGAGGCCCTAGTTTCAGTTTCCAGCACCTACAAAGTAGCTTGCCATTCCAGTTAGGGGGACTCTGAGGCCCTTGTCAGAACTCCGTGGACTCCTACATGCATGTGCATATAAACTCATACAAGCTCACATAGGTGCACATAAATAGGACTAAATCTTTTTTCCTTTCTTTTGTTTCTTTTTTAATCCTTGGTATTAAAACTAACGCACCATCACTTGGGAGGCAGAGGCAGGGGGATCTCTGATTTGAGGCAGCCTGGTCTACAGAGCATATTCCAGGACAGCCACGATTTTTGTTAAACAGAGAAACCCTGTCTCGAAAAACAAAAAAAAAACCCAAAAAACAAAAACAAAACAAAACAAAAACTAATGCAAACTACTTAAGATAGCCATAATATAAGGGACATGCACATGTACTACATAAATAAATTTTTTTTTTAACTTTTTATTTATTTATTTATTCATTTACCTTGGTGTTTGCCTGGAACTGGAACTACAGACAGTTGTTAGCTGCCATGTGGGTGCTGGGAATCGAACCGGGGTCCTCTGGAAGAGCAGACGATGCTCTTAACCACTGAGCCATCTCTCCAGCCCCATAAATAAAAAATTTTAAGTGTGGAAAAAATAATGTTATCACAAACTTTTTGAAAATTATTATTCTTAAATATATACCTTTACCGATAGTAACTCACAGTTCATCTTAGTGAATGATGATGGGGAATAACCCCCATTTGAAAGAATACTGATAAGACCTCCGTTCTGGGAGATAAGGGGATACTATCACAGTGCCAGCTGCTATTCAGGCACCAAAGTGGGCAGTCAGTTGGAAGGCAGAATGTGGGTCTCCTTCTTGCATCCGTCTGTTTATTCCAGCATTTTCTGGGTTACTGTCCTGTCTGCCAGAGCCCAGCTCCAGCAGGTCAGAGGAGATGTAAAGTTGGCAACTATTAAATATAGAGGAGACTTCTCAAAAGAGGCAAAATTTAATTTTTCATTCTTTGTTTTTCCTCTTTCTTCTGCTTCTTTAATTTTTTTATCCTTTTTATACCACCCAAAACAAAAATTTCTACATAGAAAGGAAATCACCTCACAACTACAAGTTACATGTTTTCCAAAAAAACAAATCAAAATCTTTACACAGGTGGAAATCACATTATGGTTACAAGTTACATGTTTTTCTAAAAAACCATTTTTCCTTTGTATTGATTTTCACCCCGAAGCAATGATTCTTTTCTTATTGAATAACAAGGTTCTAAACAAGTTAAGTATATCTGAGCGAGCTCCTATGTCAGGCAGGCAACTGTTTGTATCTTCAGTGTCACAGGTTTCTACCCTATTTCTACTCTACACAATCTTTAACAAATGTTCTACCTATTTTTTCTATTTTTCTTTATACACAGTAGGTTCATTTAATTTCCTTTCACAACTTTGTTTTTTTTTAAGGTACACACCAAACTGTTACTAATTCTGTAAGTTATGACCAAGGAACTCAGACTTAACCTTGGGTGTAAGATTACTTTCTTTGATCATCAGCCTGTTTTTCCACTGGCAAAATTTATGGGTGTATAATGCATGAAACTTTCTTGTTTTCATTTTCTGTCCTTGGCAAATCTCACTCACATCTCTGAGTATCATTGCTCTATGAAAATCATCTTCATTGTGATCTGCAAATAAACTGTGCAGTGAGTAGGAGGATTTTCCCATGAAATAATCACATTACTGGATACAGTGGGATTCTTTTGTTTAGTAACCATACCATGCTCATACAGTAGAAGCACAATAGCAACAAGCAGGAGAAAGCATAGCAGAAGCAAGTGTCATACTAGAGACATCCCCCTGAGGCTTTGCCTCTGAGATGCACCCATCATAGCTTTGCTATCTGGTGAGCTGTCCTCTCTAAGCTTCATTGCTGACTGCAGCTCCCTGACATGGCCACCACTACTGTCTCATATTGCTCTATATAGTCTAGGTTCTACTGCCTCTCTTTTACCCGCCCCCCCCCCAATCTGAATGTTACTCTGGGCCCTGGACAAAACTCAGTGCTCATCCCTCTTTACTGTACAGTGTTTTTAATCTTTTTTTTTTTTTTTTTAAAGATTTATTTATTGGGGCTGGAGAAGTGGCTCAGAGGTTAAGAGCACTGACTGTTCTTCCAGAGGTCCTGAGTTCAATTCCCAGCAACCACATGGTGGCTCATAACCATCTATGATGACATCTGGTACCCTCTTCTGTATACTGTATACATAATAAATGAATAAATCTTTTAAAAAAAGATTAATTTATTATGTATATAGTGTTCTGCCTGCATGCTTCCCTGCAGGACAGAAGAGGGCACCAGATCTCATTATAGATGGTTGTGAGCCACCATGTGGTTACTGGGAATTGAACTCAGGACCTCTGGAAGAATAGTCAGTGCTCTTAACCTCTGAGCCATCTCTCCAGCCCCCTAGATCCCGGTTTTTATACTGGGTAAATGTAACCTATCTCCTCAGTGCTGTGGAGGGGAAATAGGTATTGCCAGCTCAGCTGTCAAGGACTCTAGGTTTGCTTTAGTCTTTCAAGCAAGGAAAGGTTGAGGATGAACCCACAGGTCTGGGTACAATGGCACAGACTCAACACTCGGTGGGTATGAAGCAGAGAGATAATATGGCCTGGGTTCCATAGTGAGCTCTGTGCCCCGCTGCAGCTTATTTAGAAGGGCAGTAAGGAAGAATAGGGAGCACACAGGACTGACAGGGATGCCATGATTATTGGCCTTCCTCCTAGCTCTCAGTTGTGTGTACATGTCATCTTCACCAAGACTCTCTTCCCCTTTTTCTTCTTTTTAAACTTTATCCTTATTTTATGTGCATTGCATGTATGTGTGAGAATGCCAGATCCCCAGGAACATGGAGTTACCATGTGGGTACTGGGAATTGAACTCTGGTCCTCTGGAAGAGCAGTCAGTACTCTTAACTGCTGGGCCATGTCTCTAGCCCTGAGATGTTTGTTTTAATTATTTATGTGTATGTGAGTGTTATGCCTGTGTACTGTATGGGTGCTGGGTGTCTTGGAGATGTGAAAAGGGCATTGGATCCCCTTAGACTGGGGTTAAGCACATGAAGATATTGGGGATTGAACCCATGTCATTCAGAAGAGCAGCCTGTGGTTTTAACTCCTGAGCCATCTCTTCTGCCGCAGGCACTTTGGTTCAGAATTGCAACGTATACCATCTGGCCTATAAGGTCTCTAAGGTTTGCAGGAAAAGTTTGCCTGGTGGTGGCATCCTGGGCTATGTAGCAGACCCTCTCTCAAATGAAAATAAACTATAATTTGCCAACTTCCATGCTTCATGAGATGAGATGTCAGAAGAACTCTGTCAAAACAGTTTTGTTGAAAACACTCTGATTTCTTTCTCCAAGAAACACCCACACCTCAGCGGAAAGGCCTCCGATCAAGTGCACTGAGGCCAAAGAGACCTGAAACACCCAAGCAGACGGGCCCTGTTATTATTGAAACCTGGGTGGCAGAAGAAGAGTTGGAACTCTGGGAGATCAGGGCTTTTGCTGAGAGGTAATCAGCTAATGCCTGTCATATTGAGGGCTTTGTCACTTCTAAGTTTGAGAATTGTCACATTAGTACTCACTATAGTCCATTTGGATTAAATTTTTTCTACCTTTTTGTTTTACGTACTATCTCTGTAGTTTATTTCAGTACTGCTCCTAAATTTTAGTGTGTTAGTATTGTACATTTGTTATTTTTTAAAGTATCTTAAATGTTCATTCAAAACAGAAACAGTCAATGCTTCTGTATGATGGCAAAGTCAGCCAGATTTCATTTATTAACCATTTCTGATGATTTGTTCCTTTTCCCAACAGAGTGGAGAAAGAAAAGGCTCAGGCAGTGGAGCAGCAGGCTAAGGTCAGTGGACAGAGGCAGATGGCTGCTGAGATGGCTCCTCAGCCGGTGCCAGGCCGGTGGGCAGAGTGAACTTTCTGGCCAAATGCAGACACATGAAAAGCCCAGGGATTATGTATTTACATGGAATTTTTAAAGCCTACCTCATGTTTCATTTCTTGAAAATACCTCTGTGATAAAATAATCTGTGGTTCTATAAATCATGCCCATGACTTAAGGGTGTTGAATCCTCCTTCTGATTATTATTGTGACAATTTTTTGAATAGTTTCTAGAAAGAATTTTTTCCACTGAACTCTATCATAGCCTGTAAAGAAGTAAACTTTACTAAGGAAGGCTCTGTATTCATTGTAATCAGTGCTCACTAAGTCATTGGTTGTTTTTTGGCATCCCGTATAGTGATCAGTATATTCTGTCTGAGTCAAGATGGAGATAGATTACTGTTTCACTTACAGTACTGTCCACATAGCTACACATTTATGTTTATGTATACGAGTGTTTGCCTGCATGTCTGTTTGCACTGCATGATGCATTTTTGGAGTCTGTTATTTTAAAGAGGGCATCAGGTCCCCTGGAGCTGGAGTTATGGAAGACCTCGAGCCACTATGCAAAACAGTTTAAATAGAATGGTTGTGACTGTACAGGAGAGGCAAAGCCTGGGATTGAGGCTCAGTGGAGTTCTGAGACTCACTGAAACTCAGACTTTTGGATCTCTGTGTGGCTCAAGCTGGCCAAAAACTCACAGTAGTCCTTCTGCCTCTGTCTCCCATGTACTGCAGTTACAGGCATGAGACACAGTGTTGCTCTGAATCTCAGGCATCCTCAAATTCAAGGCAGCCCTCTTTTTTTATTTTATTTTATTTATTTATTATGTATACAGTATACAGAAGAGGGTACCAGATGTCATCATAGATGGTAATGAGCTGCCATGTGGTTGCTGGGAATTGAACTCAGGACCTCTGGAAGGGCAGTCAGTGCTCTTAACCTCTGAGCCGTCTCTCCAGGCCCCAAAGGCAGCCCTCTTGCCTTAGCATTTGGGTTTAATCACAGCTTCGTTGTGTGTGCTTGCGCCACAGCTGCTGCCATGAAACAGCTCCACCCCCTTTCTTCTGCTCTGACTTTGAGATGCAGGTGTTCTGTCTCCAGCAAGATTTTCTCACATCTACTCTCACTCTAAAAGCTAGATACTACATAGAACATTTTAATCCTTTATGGCTTTTATTTATGAACAATTTAAAGTGATGAGAGTTGAGCCTTCATGGAAGATTCAGGATAAATTTAGACAGGCATGCTTTCTTTTTGGTAGTTTAACATTGGGAAGTCCTGCAATTGGGGTTTGTCCTGTAGACCTGGGATTCACACTGCCTCTCCTTGTCATGGTGACATAGGCTTTGTCCTGTAGACCTGGGGCTCACACTGCCTCTCTTTGACTCTCAGAAACGTCTGGAGCAGCAGAAGCCTACAGCCATTGCGGCATCTACCACATCTTCAACAAGCAGCACAAGCAGTGCTGTCTCTCCAGCTCAGAAGGTGATGGTGGCCCCCTTAAGTGGCTCAGTCACCCCTGGAACGAAGATGGTGCTAGCCACCAAAGTTGGGTCTCCTGCCACAGTCACATTCCAGCAAAACAAGAACTTCCACCAAACCTTTGCCACGTGGGTGAAGCAAGGCCAGTCCAATTCAGGTAGAGCCGGGATGAATGTAACATTGTGTTTATTACTGGGGAGGGAGGCATTTCTAACCTTCACTTCTAGAGAGTGTTGTTGTGCTTCTGCCAGGGCTTGGGCAGGCAGCTGTCACAGTCACCTGGCCTGGTTGCTCTTTGTGGAAGGAGTTCCTCTCTGCCGTCCTCACCTACAATGTCCACAGAGTGCACTTGGAGCAGAGAGCAGTCATTTTTATTAAATAGCAAATGAACCACATTTCATGCATCGATGCCCTTCCTAGAAGTCAGTGCGCTGCTGGTTATTTAAAATCTAAAGTTTATTACATGTCTTATACCCCATTAGCCACCAGCACAGCTGCCACCTCCGCTACAACCATTGCCAGCACAGGTCAGACGTTCCAAATTACAGGCAATCCCGTCACTATGGCAGGAAAAGTAATTACCAAACTGCCACTTCCTGCAAACAGCAAGATTGTCGCTGTAAATGTGCCAGCAACACAAGGAGGTAAGGGAGCCTCACAGAGCTCGAGTTCACCTTCCAGATCATGCTGTCGCCATCACTCCATTTCCTTCCCACTGGTTTCAGTCGTCAGGTCTCACATTCTGTGTAGCCCACTCTGCAACCCACCACACGTAGTTTTTCCTCAGACACCAAGCAGCACCTGGCACTTCTTCTTGCAGGACAGTGGTTCATGTCTTCTTCATCTCTTTAAGGTGTGGTCCAGGTACAGCAGAAAGTCCTGGGTATCATTCCATCGACAACAGGTCCAAGTCAGCAAACCTTTACTTCATTCCAGCCCAGGACCGCAACAGTCACAATTAGGCCCAATACCTCAGCCTCTGCAGGAACCACAACCACCTCACAGGTGAGTGTTCTTCAAGGCTTTCTCTGTTAAGGAGCAGTAAACACATCAAGGTGACATTCCTGTGGCCTCTTCCATAAGTTCAGTTCATCTTCCTTCAGTATGATTTAATCTGTGATAAAGTACCAATTTGGAAAAAAATATAATTTGTATATTTGTGGGGTTTTGTTTTGCTTTTCTGCCTCCAGATGGAGTTTCTCTGTGTAGCCTGGAGCTCAGAGTCCTACCTGCTCTGCCTCCTGAGTGCTGCAGTTAAAGGTGTACAGCACCACCACCTGGCAATTTTTTTATATTGGAAATGAACAAAAATGATACATTAACTTTGGCATTTGGTTAATTGCATATTGATATTGTGCTTAAGTAATAATTATTTGCCAAGATTTTGTAGAGGAAATTGTATATGAGGTGGCAAATAGCTCTGGAATGTGCCTCACTTCCTAATCCCAACCCTCTCTTGAAACCTTCCCTTCTGTGAGAGTTCTCTCTCACCTTTACTTTAATTCATCTGTATTTTTCCTGATCAAAAAAGAACATATTGGGGCTGGAGAGAGTCAGCAGGTAAGAGCATTGACTGCTCTTCCAGAGTCTCGGGTTCAGTTCTCAGCACCACATGGCAGCTTACAACTATCTGCAACTCCAGTTCCAGGGCCTCCAACACCCACACACGGTTAAACGTGAGCAAAACAACAATGCACATAAGATAAATAAATCTTAAGAAAAAAAAAAAGAACAGATTGAAATATTCTGTATGTCAGCTGACACATGCACATAGAGGTACAGCATTTCCTCGGCACTAGTACCATGGGAAGAGGCTTAGAAGCAAATGTTCTGGCTCCAGCTCCAAAATTCAAGTAATGTCATTATTGTCATATGTGGATATGTGTTAAATATTTAATAAATCCTGGGATATCAGAGAGACACGACAGTCAAATCCTAGGCAGACAGCTCAGGAAATCCTTGAATACAAGGATAAGCAGCTGAGTCAATCACACGCACCTTTAATCTGCCAAGGGTTTTTTTTGTTTTGTTTTGTTTTGTTTAAATAAAAAAAGAGAAAAAGGGGAAATGTAGTGGGATTTTGCTGGTAATATAAATATTCGTCTGTCCTATGGGTTTAATAAAAGCTGATTGGCCAAAGGCAGACAAGAAGTGTAGGTGGGGCTACCAGGCTAAGAAAACATCTCAGAGCAGACGCAGATGACGTCAGAGCTACCAAAAGACGCAGAGGAAATGCTGCACTGAGAAAAAGTACCAAGCCGCACGAGTGAACAAGATGGGTTGAGTTGAAAAGAGTCTAGCAAATTATATGCCTGGGCCCTAGGTCAATCAGCATACACAAAATTAATAAAAGCCTATGTGTGATTATTTGAGGCAAAGCAGGGCCAAGAGTGAGACTAAATGTCTGGTCCAGGCCTGGAAAGTCTGGGCCAGAACCTTTTACAGCAGTCGTGTTTTAAACTATCAAAGAATGTATTTTTTTTACATTTATATTCTTTTATATTTAAAATATAAAACATTATTATTTTTCAAAGTCTCTAGGCTTTAGGACTCAGCCTCTTTCTTGAGCAGTAGTGACAAAACTGAGCCTTTCTGCCTCTTAGTCTTTCAGACATTTTTGTCTTGAATAGCAGCAAATATTTCTATCTTCCAAATTCCACCTTTATACCAACACTGAATATAATTTCAAATGTAATATCTGTTTTCTGTCATCTCTATAGGATGTTTAATGAACTTGACTTCTAAGTTCAGTGTGTTTTAGTCATCTTGAAGCAGTTTTAATTCTTTTTTTGTTTTTGTTCTTTGAGACAGTTTCTCTGTGTTGCCCTGGCTATCTTAGAACTCTTTCTGTACACCAGAGATCCAACTGCCTCTGCCACAGGATGCTACAATTAAAAGTCTGTTCCACTGTGCCCACTGTAGCTGTTTGAATTCATTGTCCTTTGTTCATCCACAGGTACTCACGGGGCCTCAGATCCGTCCTGGTATGACGGTGATCAGGACACCACTCCAGCAGTCAACACTAGGAAAGGCAATTATCCGAACCCCTGTGATGGTGCAGCCAGGTAGTTGTGCACATAGTGTTACTATCTTAGTATTTGGACAAGACATCTAGGAAGTTATGATGCGCTTCTCTATTTGGCTCTTTGTACTAGAAAACACGGACTTGAGTTAGTTCTTAACTTCACATTAAGTTTCTAATCCATGGTGGGAGACAAACACAGATACTGTTTATTCTTTCCCCTGCCAAAAAGAGGAAAAGTAAATTTATTACAAAGTGAGTAAGGGAAACCTCTAATAAAAGTAAAAGACAGCATTCAGACCATAAAAGTAAAGAGAACAAAAGTTTTGTACATGTAAAAGTATGAAGGTAGTGTCAGACCTTGAATCAGTCACAATTAATGTAAGCAGGTTAAAACTATGATATTAAGAGTCATCATGGGGGGGCTGGAGAGATGGCTCAGCGGTTAAGAGCACCGTCTGCTCTTCCAGAGGACCCGGGTTCGATTCCCAGCACCCACATGGCAGCTAACAACTGTCTGTAGTTCCAGTTCCAGGCAAACACCAAGGCAAATAAATAAATAAATAAAGTTTTAAAAAAAAAAAAAAAAAAAAAAAGAGTCATCATGGGGGCCAGAGGGATGGACCAGAGGTTAAGAGCACTAGCTGCTCTTCCAGAGGTCCTGAGTTCAATTCCCAGCAACCACATGGTGGCTCACAACCATCTGTAATGAGATCTGGTGTCCTCTTCTGCTTTCAGGCATGCAAGCAGAACACTATATGCATAATAAATAAATAAATCTTTAGAAAAAAAAAAAAAGAGTCATCATGGACTGTGACACCTAGACCTGGTACTTAATGGTAGAGCTTTTGCTTTTTGTCTGCAAGACCATGTTTGGGTAGGTATGTGTGTGTCAAAATATAGAATTGAGTGAAAACAAGGCCTACAGAGATTACTCATTGACTAAGAACACCTGGCTTGAATGTGTGGTTTGATGATATTTCAAAGAAAACATACATGTATTGAATAGATTATCTCGGCAAATCTCATTTAACTGACCAGAACCAGTCTGTTTTATTTTTTATTTATGTATATCATTTTTACATGTATGAGTGTTTTGATTGAATGTATGTCTGTATGTGCACCATCCATCTTCATGGCTAGTACCTGTCGAGGTGCATCTCTGGAGTTGGAATTATGGACTGTTGTGAGTTGCTGTGTGGGTGCTGGGAATTGATCTGGGGTGCTCAACAAGAACAGCAAGTTCTCTTAACCTCTGACATCTCTCCAGCCACCAGAACCAGCCTCTTCTGTGTTTCTGTAGTAGTTTAGCAGTAGTATATATTAAATGGTAACGTTCCATGGGTTGTTCCAAACTAATGCGCTAGGCCTGGTCCCTCAGGCTCTCACATCACAGTCATGTCTTGTAGGTCATCTTGAGTTGAGTGAATGGTAAATCAGAAGTTTAGAAGGAAGAGCAATAATGAAAACTTCGGTTGCTCATTATTAAATCATTTCATAAAGCCACCAAATTTAAGAACATTATCACCAAGTAGGCATCCTGACCAATACAGCCCAAAGCCATTACGTTTGGGGATTTACTGCATAGCCAAAAAAAAAATGCCTTTTGTTTTGTTTTTGAGACAGTGTTTCTTTGTGTAGCCATGGCTGTCCTGGAACTCACTCTGTACAACAGGCTGGCCTCGAACTCACAGAGATCTGCCTGCCTCCCAAGTGCTGGGATTAAATGAGTGTGTCACATTGCCTGACCTGGACTATTGTTTCTTTACTCTATTGAAGTCAGTAGGAATCTTTGGCTGTGGTCCTCTGTTTGAACTCATCTTGGGTTATTGGCAACTGAATATCTATTTGGAGATTGAGTTAATTGACTATTTTAATTCCAAGTATGCAAAGAGCATGTGATCATGAGAGTGTCTTTTGTGCAGGTGCTCCCCAACAAGTGGTGACTCAGATCATCCGAGGACAGCCTGTTTCCACTGCCATTTCTGCTCCAAGTACAGCTTCTTCAGCACCTGGGCAAAAAGGCTTAAGTCCAGGACCAGCAGCTGGGACTCTACAGCCTTCAGCCCCACAGCCCCCTCGTCCCCAGCAAGGACAAGTGAAACTCACCATGGCTCAGCTCACTCAGTTAACACAGGGCCACGTAAGTGACTTCACGTTCACTTGAGAGCTAGTCTTAGTTTTGCTGAAGTTTCCATTTGATCTTAGGTCACTTTTGTAGTATACATTCTTTAAGAAACAACTGTTTGGGGCTGGGAAGGTTAGAGCACTGGCTGCCCCTGCAGAATACCCACGTTAGTTCCCAGCAACACAACCACCTGATACTCCAGTTTCAGGGGATCTGACACCCTCTCTTGCTTTCCATCGACACAGAACACAGACATACATTCAGGCAAATGCTCATACATATAAGTAAAAACTTTGTAAAATTACACAAAAAGAAGAAATGGCTGCCACCTAGAGTCAAAGAATAATACTTATTTTTGTCAACATAATGTCCTGCTCTTTAGAGTCCTTCAGTTAGAAATTGGACCAGTGAAAGGGATAAGCCTTTCGATTACCAAAACTTTAATGGACAGTTTTTATAGAAAGAGAACAATGCAAAATTTGAGTGCATTAAACTTATAGCCTGCAACATTGTTGTCTAGTCTTGTACCCAAGCCCCAAGTTCCCCAAACCTCACTGTAGCTGCTTTTTATTTTATTTTGGGGGGCCTGCCACCCAGCTCCCCAATTAATACACAGAGTTCTTTTCTTACTTATGAATAGCTTGGCTTGTTTTTAGCCATCTTTTCTACCTTAAATTATCCTGTTTCTTTTTAACTACATTTTGCCTCTTTTTTAAAAAAATATTTATTTTTATTTTATGTGAACTGGTGTTTTGCCTGCATGTATAACTGTGTAAGGGTGTCAGATCTTGGGATTACAGACAGTTGTTAGCTTCCATGTGGTTGCTGAGAACTGAACTCAGGTCTTCTGAAGAACAGTCAGTGCTCTTAACCACTGAGCCATCTCTCCAGGCCTTGCCTCTGTTTTTTGTTGTTGTTTGTTTTGCTTTTGTTTTTATTCTATATATCTTTTTCCTTCTTATTCCATGGCTGGGCCCCTGGTATATGTCTCCCCTTCTTTTTTCCCTCCTTGCTTTATATTTTTATTTTTCTTGTTTTGGTTTTTGTGATGGGGGTCTTACTCTGTCACCCAAACTTGCCTGAAATTCAGTCTTTCGGCCTATACTCGCCAAATTCTACAAAGATAGTACCCCCAACTTTCACTTTCTGTTTGGTTTTTTTGGGTTTTTTGTCACAAGGGTCTCTATATAACCCTGACTGTCCTAGAACTTGCTGTGTAGACAGGCTAGTCTTGAATTCATAGAGATCTGCTTGCCTGTGTCTTCCAAGTCATGTGCCACTGCTCCCAACTACTTTCTTTTTTCTTAACCTTTTCTTTTCTTTCCCCCTTTTTCTCTCTCTGCTGGGATCAAACCAGAAGTCTTGTACATTCTAAGCCAACACTCTGCATTGGGCTTGCCAAGCCTTCTAACTTTGTTTAAACACACAGAAGGTGCTAAAGAAGCAGTCGGGGGATGGGGGGGCAGAGCTAGGAAGGTTGTAAGTTTCAGAATAGCTTGGTGTGCTAAGGGAGACACTGTTGTAAGAACCATTAAGTAATTAACTAATGAAAGTAATTTATAAACTGAATTTCTGGGGGAAAAACCACCCACGAGCTAGGGACATATAGCTCAGTTGGTACAAACCTTACCTTCATGTACACAGTCCTGGGTTCATTTGTTAATACAACAGAAGCAAAGAGGAAGCCTAGCTGCACCTAGTACCATAGATGTTGATCTTAGCTGCTCAGAGTGAAGCTGGATAGAAGTTTATTCTAAGGTCTGACTAAGCTACGAAGTGATTTCAAAGCTGTCCGGGACATGTCTGTCATCCGTTGTTTAAGCATATTCCTAGCTTGTGCAAGTCTCTTGAATTGAATATTTACAGAGAAGTAAAATGAAATAGAACTGAATTTATCAAGCACACTACAAGGAGTGTGGTCAAAAAGAGAAAACTTATAAGTCTAACCTACTACCTAGATCATGTGGAGAATTATTCAGGGCCCAGGAAGTGGCTGAGTGAGTAAGGAAAGCTCCTGTTGAAAGCCTGATGATTTGTTGGGACTCCTGGAACCCATACAGAAGCCACACAGACGATCTCAAGGTTCATTGCCAGTTCTGTCTGATTTGCAGCAGTGGACAAGAGGCCCTGTCTCAAACAAGGTGGAAGGAAAGACTGCCGCCTGCTGCTGTCTCCTGACCCGTGTGTGATGCACCCCCCACTAGAAAATTTTTTTTTTAGTTAGTGCAGATCAAGAAGGAAAAATTTGGGCTAGAAATTTATGTAGCTTAGTGATAGAGAATTTGCCTAGCATATGTGAGGTCATGTGTCCAGGTCTCAGCACAATGCACATGTACACATGCATGAAAAAGAACAAAGAAGATGGTAACAAAGAAATCAAGTGAACTTGATGAGAAGAAAGAGATATAAGTGTTCAAAATTCAGATTCTACCAGCCCTTGAAGGAAGTGTGTATTATAACCATCTACGTGAGAGACTGTCTAAATTAAATATTCATTAGAAGACAGAGTTAATCAAGGACCAGAGTGAAAGCTCCTGAACATCCAGCAGGAGTGGAACCACATTAGTTAAGCCATTTCTAGTGACTTTGGTGCTGTGTGGGGTTGAAGGTGTGCATGCTTGACTGATCCCAAAGTCTGCTCCCGGGAGTGCTGGCCAGTGAGCATTGGCACAGACACCTAGAGCAACCAGATGTCGGTGTGGTGATTACTGCAGAATGGAGATGAGATGACTTTCTGACAGAGTGGGGTAGCCCAGGGTAGCCTCAGACTCATAATTGTAAGAATCAGTACCTTCTCAGTACCTCGTTTTACTGATTAATTAAATTAATTAATGTATTATTTATCACTGGATGGATTGCTGCCCATTGGAGAGTTGGGACTGAAACTCTGAGGTGTTAACATCTTTCCACTGTACCACACAAATACCCTCTTTAACTTACCTCCATTTTCTTGGTACCATTGCAGGGAATGATTTTTAGAACATTAGTGATTTCACTAAAACACTTTACAGATTCATGTGTTAGAAACCATCTATTCCATGTTGTCTCATTTTTTTCTACAGGGCGGCAACCAAGGTTTAACGGTAGTAATTCAAGGACAAGGTCAAACTACTGGACAGTTGCAATTGATACCTCAGGGGATGACTGTCCTTCCAGGGCCAGGGCAACAGCTCATGCAAGCTGCAATGCCTAATGGTACCGTTCAGCGGTTCCTCTTCACCCCACTGTCAACGACAGCCACGCCGGCCAGCAGCAGCTCCACCACAGCTTCCACGGCAGCAGGTAAACACTGTTGCTCCTTGTTACTGGCTCAGTAGTAGGGCCCAGCACTCCACCTCCAGCCTGCTTTACAGTGTAACTGCTGATACAGTCAGCCTCTGCACTTGCACACCTCATTCCTAGACTCCTGTATCCCTCCAATTAAAAAAACAAAACCACAGAAAGAAAGGGCAGAATAATGAAAACTGTGGCACCTGTGCCTACACTCCTTGTCCAGCCGTGGTGACGGTGAGTTAGGGAGAATGAGTCCCCAGCTCATTACCGGCCTCCTAGAAGCCTTCAGTGCCTGTTTGCCATGCCACAGCAGAAGAGTGAAGCTGAAGAGAGTCTGCCTCAGAACGCCTCAGTGACATACAGAGGCCATAATCCTCAACCTAGGAGATGTCCTTCTCTACCTAAGGGTCAGAAAATCCCTTCCCAGTCTTTCTTCATCACATTCTTCCACCCTAAAGTCAGGGAAATCACTTTGTCTTGCTTTTTTACAGGTTCAGGGGAACAAAAACAAAGTAAATTGTCACCCCAGCCCCAGGTCCAAACAGCCACAACTATGGCACCGACTCAGTCATCAAGTGTGAGTCCTGCAGAAGGCCAGCCACAGACTCCTCAGCCTGCAGCACAGCCTCAGCTTCAGCCCCAGCCCCAGCCCCAGCCCCAATCCCCAGCTCAGCCTGAAGTCCAGACCCAGCCAGCTGTCTCTTCCCATGTCCCTTCTGAGGCACAGCCCTCCCAGGCACAGTCGTCTAAACCCCAGCAACAGCCTCAGAGCAGTGTCCAAGGACAGTCTCCTGTTCGTGTCCAGAGCCCACCATTGACTCGAATACGTCCGTCAACTCCATCCCAAGTGACTCCTGGACAGCAACCCCAGGTTCAGACTACAACCTCACAGCCGATTTCAATCCCGCCCCCCACATCTCTGCAGACACCTTCCCAAGGCCAGCCACAGCCACAGCCACAGCCCCAGGTACAGTCTTCACCTCAAACTCTTTCCCCGGGACAAACATTAGGTCAAGTTACTGTTTCCTCCCCATCTTGCCCTCAGCTACAAACAGAGCAGCTGGAGCCCCAAGTCATTGCTGTGCCTCAGCTCCAGCAAGTCCAGGTTCTCCCTCAGATCCAGTCACAGCTTGTGGCTCAGATACAGGCTCAGCAAGGTGGTGTTCCCCAGCAAATCAAACTGCAGTCACCCATTCCAGTTCAGCAAAGCAGTGCTGTACAGACGCAGCATATTCAAAGTGTGCTCACAGTGCAGGCAGCCAGTGTGAAAGAGCAGTTGCAGCAACTCAGGGGTCAGCAACAAAAGAAGAAGCAGCAGATAGAAATTGAGCGTGAACACACCCTCCAAGCTTCTAACCAAAGTGAAATCATTCAGAAACAGGTAAAGTCATTAAGTCAAAGCAGCATGTTCAGTAGCGTAAATTATGTGCTGTGCAGTAGATTTAGTGCTTTGGTTGTGGTAGGCTTTCTGAATGAGACAAAGTCACACCTGGGTAAGACCATGGAACACTGTTTGCCAGTCCTGGTTTGGCACTTCTCAAAGGACATGTAGCATCAGTGCTTATTAGAAACCACTTTTTCCTGGTAGTAAGGCCGCTATCACAATGTAGTGATTCATTTGAAGTCATTTGATTTGCAGGTGGCATTCATTCATTTGCCTGTCAACTAAGCAGATTGTGGGCAGACTGAATTCATTTGCATTCCCTGCCACACCTTTGTAAAAATGTCTTAAAGCCAGCTGTTTGCCCGTAACTTCTATGTAAGGGAGTGATGTGCAGTGGGGGCATCTTGGAGTAGTGTCTGGGTGCAGTACGTCACTTTAGACAGCTTGAGTTCTGCCAAGACGAAGTTGGTGACCTGCGCACCTCCTGAGGACACTCCCTCCCGTCAGCAGGAGGCAAGAGGTCTCCAGTCTTACCAAGTTCTGAAGTATTGTTTTCGCCCTGAACTGTCTCTGCGTTAAAACTCAATCTCTGTCCTGCCACATGGGATTGTTAGGATTAAATCCCATCATATATATATGATTGTGAAAGTGTAAGTTAATAGTTCTATGAGCATAAGTCTTCTGGGATACAAATCTCAGCTCTTGTATTGTTTCATCTGTAAACTGAGTGTTACTCCAGTACCTGGCTTCCAGGTAGGGGACAGGGTACTGTTCAACCTGTGCTTCACAGGGGGTGAAACTGTTCGGAACTTCAGAGTTTGGTGATAAATTTTGGACTGTTACTTACTGTTTCATCTCAGACAAGTTTGTTGAGTTCTTTGTCTTAGTGTTTATTTGAAAACAACAACAACAAAAAGTATCCGTACATTTCAGTGTTACCATGGAGAATACTATATTATGGAGAATAAGCAATGTCAAGTACTTAGCTTAATTTAGTACATGGTGCATGATAAGAGCCTGGGACCACCTAGCGACTTTGTTAGTTAGATGATTCTTACCAGTTGAAATGCCACTGTGTGCTAACTGAACTTGTGTCTGTTATAAAACGTGCATTTCTGGATTTGTTCTGTTCTTAAGGTGGTGATGAAGCATAATGCTGTAATAGAACATTTAAAACAGAAAAAGACCATGACTTCAGCTGAAAGAGAAGAAAATCAAAGGTAGGGAGAGACATAGGGCCCACTCGAGAGGCTGCACGGTTTGGTTTGGCTTTGGTCTTACCCAAGTTTAATGCCAGGAGTGGTCCTAGTCACTCCTCGAAACTCCAGAGTGGGTTTGTGCATCATCTAGGGATGTAGACAACTAGTGCCTTTCCAGGTGCAACACCCAGTGTTACAGCAGTTATGTGTTTTTCTCTAGAATGATTGTGTGTAACCAGGTGATGAAGTATATTCTGGATAAGATAGATAAAGAAGAAAAACAGGCAGCAAAGAAACGCAAACGTGAGGAGAGTGTGGAGCAGAAGCGGAGCAAGCAGAATGCCAGCAAGCTCTCTGCTCTGCTCTTCAAGCACAAGGAACAGCTCAAAGCTGAGATCCTGAAAAAGAGGGCACTCCTGGACAAAGATCTGCAGATCCGAGTGCAGGTAGGAACGTGCTCCTTGACAGGCCAATGCTTAACACACCGACTTTCCTTCTATCTATAGTTAATTCTAAAATTCCAGCTTGTTTTTTATATTTGTGTTTGTAGCATGGAGAGTAAAAGGCATGCTTGGCTTTTGAGATGAGGCAGGCCTTTTTAAGTATGTCTTTCTCCAATCTAAGCAGGCTGAGCTGTCCTAGAACTCACTCTGGAGACCAGGCTGTCCTCCAGATCTGCCTGCCTCTGCCTCCCGCATGCTGGGATTAAAGGCTGCATCACTGCCAGGTGTGTGCTGAGCTGTCCTAGCCATATTGGGTTTGCTGTGGCTTTTATTGGCTGTGCCATCACTCATCAAGAACACATTTCAGGAAAAGAATACAGAATAATGTGAACATAAGAAAACAAATGTTCATTTATAAAGACAATTTTTCCTATCCTGAAAGCGATGCCTATTTATAGAGCTTTCTGATAAAGAAGCAGGCTATTGAAAGGTAGGTATCTTGTACATTTCAAGAAAAAACTCATCCGACCTACAAACAACCTTACATAACCTGAAAGCCACAGAATACACACTGGATAGGGCAGCCATCAGGTTATTCCTTAGAGGAAGATGAGAAAAGGAAACACAAACTGTAAGAAAGAGGACAGAATTGTTACTGTATGTTATGCAGTTATTACATTGACATCCCCAGAGAAACCATATTAAAATTTTGAACAGAGGCTGGAGAGATGGCTCAGAGGTTAAGAGCACTGGCTGTTCTTCCAGAGGTCCTGAGTTCAAGTCCCAGTGTCCACATGGTGGCTCATAACTATCTATAATGAGATCTGGTGTCCTCTTCTGGTGGGCAGGCATACATACAGATAGAACACTGTGAATAATCAATAAATAAATCTTTAAAAAAATTTTTTTTTGGAACAAAATTAAGATTGCCAGCACTAGTTTTAACACAGTGTACAACTGTTGTTACAGTACCCCGAGGAAGAGCCCATTCACAGTAGAATCAGAAAACTTAAAATACAGCTTCATACTTAGTACTGTGACACAGTTCCGGAAAGAGAACTATTCACAGAGCACCAGAACATTTTACTTACAGCCTCACACTTGAAATTAAGTGACTCTTTAGGGCCTGGTACAGTGGTGCACACCTGTAATTCCAGCCCTTGAGAGGCATTTGAGGACAGCATGATCTACACATAGTGAATTTCAGGACAGCCAGAGCTACATAGTGAAACCATGTCTTAAAAAAATTTAAATGGTAAACAGAAAACAAAAATACTGAGGAAAAAATACATTTGCCATTTTTGAAATCTTGAAGAGCAATTCTTGCAATCATTTTATCTTTTTCTTTCATTTTATCTTTTTATAAACATTTACATAAAGCCTTTGGTTTATTTCAAACAAGATCTCTCTTTAGCCCAGGACTGGCTTTAAATTCCTGGGCCTCCTTCTTTAGCCTCCTGAATGCTGGGATCATGGCCTGTACCCCATGTGCAGGGAAGGCTTTCCTTTAGAATGTGTAGGACTCCTTCTGAAGGTGCAAGGGTTCCATCCTGTCAGCTTTAAGGCAGCCACTGTTGAGCTGCTGGAAACTGGAAACTTTTCTTTTTTTTTTTTTTTTTTTTTTAAACTTTATTTATTTGCCTTGGTGTTTGCCTGGAACTGGAACTATAGACAGTTGTTAGCTGCCATGTGGGTGCTGGGAATCGAACCCGGATCCTCTGGAAGAGCAGACGGTGCTCTTAACCACTGAGCCATCTCTCCAGCCCTGGAAACTTTTCTAGAACTGGAGAGAGAGCAGCAGGCAGACAGGGGCTTAACTGAAGTTGAAGCTCTTCTTAAGGAGTAGTGTGTTTGAACTTTTTGGAGACAGGTTGGATTAGTGTTTTTTTTTTTTTTTTTTTTTTTTCAACTTTATTTATTTATTTATTTATTTGTTTACTTAGTTATTTATTTATTTGCCTTGGTGTTTGCCTGGATCTGGAACTACAGACAGTTGTTAGCTGCCATGTGGGTGCTGGGAATCGAACCCTGGTCCTCTGGAAGAGCAGACAGTGCTCTTAACCGCTGAGCCATCTCTCCAGCCCCCGGATTAGTATTTTCAAAGAGTGTTCCAGTTTAGTGCAGCTCTAAGTCAGAGAGAGATGTGTGTGTATGTGTTTAACATCAGGCTTTTGTGACAAGCACTGAACCATCTCTTGGGCCCAGGATTCTAATTTATGGCCAGATGTGTTTAGGAAAACTAGTGTTGTTTTGGGGAATGTTTGTTTTTTTGTTATGGGATTTGTTTTGTTTTGAAACAAGATCTCAGGTAGGCTGGGCTAGTCTCAAACTCACTATGTTGCAAAGGAGGACCTTTAGCTTGTAATACTTTTGTGTCTGTCTCTTGACTGCCAGGACTGTGCAGCCGGAAAGAAAGCAGTGTATTTGTCGTCTAGGCTCCTATCTTAAGTCCAAGCAAAGCATGGTAAACAAGGTCAATCTTTCTCTTGCTCTATTTGCCCACTCACCAGGCTCTCTTAAAAGGAGCTTCTTGAACTGGCAGTGATGGCGCAGCCTTTAATCTAGCACTCAGGACGCAGAGGCAAGCAGAGCTCTGTGAGTTCAAGGCCAGTTTGGTGGTCTGCAGATTGAGTTCCAGGACAGCCAAGGCTACATGAAAAGAAAGGAAAGGAAAGGGGGAGGGGCTATTTGGCAGGTTGGGATAACGTCCTGCTGCTGCCCACATTGCTCCTTCATGTAATCCTGGTGGTCATCTGTCTGTCTTCAATTGATCACAGGAAGAGCTGAAGAGAGACCTGAAAATGAAGAAAGAGAAAGATATGGCACAGGTGGTACAGGTCACTGCTGCCGTGATGTCCATATCACCAGCCCCCGTGCCAGCGCCAGTGCCAGCACCAGCACCGCCACCAGCAGCCCCTCCAGCTCCTCCTCCTCCTCCTCCTCCTTCTTCACCTCCCTCGATGCACAGTCTGCCACCTACAGGCCATCCTGCAGCCCCACTGCCTGCTGCTTCCCAGAAGAGGAAGCGGGAGGAAGAGAAGGACTCCAAGTCCAAGAAAAAGAAGATGATCTCCACCACCTCAAAGGAGGCCAAGAAGGACACCAGGCTGTACTGCATCTGCAAGACGCCATATGATGAGTCCAAGTAAGTGCCTCTCCCCCAGCTTGGCTGTGGAGTGAGCAGTTGGCAGCACTGGGTGAGGGTGAGCCAGTGTGAGGCTGGGCTTTGTCTGCATCAGATACTTGGCTTGACACAGTGCAGTAAGGGGGCTGTTCCACATGCTCATGGGTCTTGCTTGTCCTCAGCAGTGTCCTTTTCTGTCAAAAACAAGCTTTGCTGTGGCTTCTTTGCTTTCCCAAAGCTCTCTGTGGACTTGCTTCTAACCTTCAGCACTGTCTTACAGAAGGCCATCATCACAGCACTCTTGGCTTCCTATCTGCAGTGGCCGAAGCCCAGAGTTCATCCTTAAGTGGATGGCACAGAGGCATCACATTGGTGCCCCTCCCCCAGAAAAAAGCAACAATATTTTGTCTAAGTTCCCACTGCGTTGTTGGAAACAAAAGCCAAAAAAAAGTGCATTACCCATTTTGTAAGTTTGACATTCAAAATTTGATGAGCACAGCAATTGAAAGCCGTTTTTGACAGTCGGGACTTATATTTGGTAATATAAATGAGATTTTAGAGATAGTAGTCCATAAATATATTTTCTTGTTCCTTTTTTGTTTGGTCATTACTGGCCAGTGTTTTACAGTGCCAGAAGTTTAACTGCGCATTAATGAAATAGTTTAGAGTTAGAGATTGTTACTTCCTGTATGTGGTGACAGGGAAGCCGCCCCAGCGGTGCTAAGTCACCAGCAGTCTGGTGGAACCTCTGCTGAGAGAGAGACAAGCTGCCCGTTGACCTCAGCAGAGTGTAAACGTCTTCACTTCCTACTGTGTGTCCTCATTGGTGATTGTCCATCATGTAAGGAGTGGCAGCCCGTAACTAATGTCCCTTTGTGATGTACAAGCACATGTGCCTCACTTTAAGTCAAGCATGCTGAGGATGGGGAGCCTGATAGAAAGGTCAGCTCTGAGCTGCCATCAAGTGGTCAGGCCACAGAAGATCATTTTGATGCAACTTTCATGAAATACTGACATTGCTTAAAATGAGGTACATGTGGATGTGTGCTCATTCCATTGAGACTGCCCGTTATTTTGTGACTATTTCACTTTTTTTTAGTTTACCATTGACATCTCAGCATAGCAGGTTCATTTCCCCCATCACAGTTGGAGTCAGTAGTATTTTATCAGTGCCCTGTGACTCAGACCACATAGCCTGGTGTGGGCATCGAGTCACTAGCATCTAAGAAGAGGTACTAAACATTGAAATCAGGTTTGGGACTTCTCTCCAGAGCACTTAGCACTTAAAAGAGCAACATTTAAAGTCCCTCAGAAGTGTCTCACCTGAATCAGGGCATGTGGGAGTCAGGGTTTAAAAGAAAGGGTCACTGGAAGTTTATTCCTGCACAGTCATGAGGCATTCCTCTAGGTTAACTTCTCAGCACAGTGTGGTAGAGTGGAAGGGTACCAGTGGTGGCAAGGCCAGCCTGGCAGCCCGTGAGCAGTGCAGACCTACACAGCTCCCATGTGCTGTTGTGACTTCCTCAGGAGCCTATGTCACACGGTCTGGGCTCCTTACACACTCCCTCACACACACTCCCCTCCCAAAGCTCAGTAAACGGGAATGACTACATACATGGACCTCTGCTAGTTTCCTCCATATCATGTGTGACCGTTTGTCTATTCCACCTGGCTGCCCTGCATGTTCCCTGTTCTGTAACTTCTCCTTGGTGTTTGCGCTTTGCTTTGTTTCCAATTGTAAATTGTGAGTACATTTTCAAACCTATCTAAGAAATAGCCCTGATGCTGAAATGGCTTCTGTAGACTAGGTTTGACATATGTAAGTCTTTGATTCTTTGGCTTTGTTTTTGTGCCTGTTACAATTTCACACACAGCCATTCAGAGGAAGCCATTACCATCAGTGTGTTGTTCATTTTTTTTTTTTTTTCAAATTCCAGTATGTTTTTAAAGACCCATATTTCACTAAACAGTGTGTTTGTTGACATGGATGTGAGTGATGACGTGTCCACCCTGGTATAGTGTCAGATGCTGTAGTTTACCACTGGTTGGATTCAGAGGGTTTAGCTGACTCATTGCAGAAATTATTCTTTAAGAAAGTGAATCAGAGTAGGAAAGACAGATTTACATGCCATGCAGCTCAAAATGACAACTACATTGTCATTTCATTGTGAATACTTTTAGGTTCTATATTGGCTGTGATCTTTGTACTAACTGGTATCATGGAGAATGTGTTGGCATCACAGAAAAGGAGGCTAAGAAAATGGATGTGTACATCTGTAATGATTGTAAGCGGGCACAAGAGGGCAGCAGTGAGGAATTGTACTGTATCTGCAGGACACCTTATGATGAGTCACAGTGAGTTGATAAGAGCATCTGTTTGACAATTCAGGAAGCGGCATTGCTCAACTGGTCACTTAATCTGAAAATGAAAAGCAGGGCCTCTCTGCTGTGTGTGTTATACACTTACATTACAAAGCCTTTCCAGTTTTTTTCTCTTTTTCCTCTTTCTCTCTCCTTCAAAATGTATGTTGCTTCCTAGTGAATGATTGAGTTGCATTGGGGGAAATGTGGTTATAACAGTAGATTTGATTCTTCAAAATGTAATAGAAAGTAATGGGATATAAACAGCCTGACTGTGGGACTTCACCTTGTCTGAGGTGGTGCTCTGTTAGAGGCTAAAGAAGCACCCTTTGGGCTGAGCTGTGGCTGCTACTAGCTCACTGATTTTGAACTCTAAATTGATTTGGGACTAGTTGAAAGGTTTTTGTTTTGTTTTTTGGGGTTTTGCCTTATTTTGAGCTTTAAAATCAACCAAATGTTTTATGTTTTGTTCCTCTTCAGTAGTACATAGTACTTTTAATACATGTTTACTATTGTTCTTAACATCCAAAGTATTTGGTTAACACATTGAAATGTCAAGTCTCAAGAATATTAAAACAACCATAATATTGCTGTTGTCTTATACCTCAGGGCTTAGTCCATTCTCAGTTGCATGATGGTTTTTAGAGGTAAATTCTAAGCAGAAGTAGCCCGTTCTTTCTGGTCTCACATTTCCATTTTGGATCTTACAGATTTTATATTGGATGTGATCGGTGTCAGAATTGGTACCACGGGCGCTGTGTTGGCATCTTGCAAAGTGAGGCAGAGCTCATTGATGAGTATGTCTGTCCACAGTGCCAGTCAACAGAGGATGCCATGACAGTGCTCACACCACTGACAGAGAAAGATTATGAGGGCTTGAAGAGGGTGCTGCGCTCCTTACAGGTGAGAGCCTTCAATGCAGGACATCTGAAGATGACCCAAACCCACCTACTGGGAAGACAAGTCTAGTCTAGGGTTTGACCTTTCCACTTGCCAGTGGGCACACTGCCTGTCTCCCAGCACTAGCAGTAAAGGTCTGGAAAAGGACACTTCACAGGTGCCAGAGACCTGTTTCCTGAATGCTCCATCTTGCTTATCTAACACTATGAAGTCAGAGGGCTTTAGTTTCACTTCAGTTCTGCTTTAAAAACCAGTAATAACAACAAACCCTATATATTTTTTTAACTTTATTTCATTTATTTATTTATTTATTTGCCTTGGTGTTTGCCTGGAACTGGAACTACAGACAGTTGTTAGCTGCCATGTGGGTGCTGGGAATCGAACCCGGGTCCTCTGGAAGAGCAGACGGTGCTCTTAACCGCTGAGCCATCTCTCCAGCCCCCAAACCCTATATTTTACAGTCATAGATGAGAAAACAGTTTGATCCAAATCTGGTTATTCTCTCATTCAGAATGAAAGAATAGGGAAAATTCAAAGTTTCAGAGACTAGTCAAGACAGAACACAGGATTAAATCTCGGCTGTAGATTTATGCAGTCACAGTCAGAAGAACTGTGAAGTCAGTCCCAGTTCCGGCCTGTTTAACAGCTGAGCTGTCCCTGCTACTTACCCGGAAGTGATAGTCGTTGCACACTTGAAACCTGGCAGCATTCCTCAGCTGACGGGTCATCATATGGGAACCAGAGAGTAGGTTTCATGACTTGCTGGTACTCTACACCTGTCTTCATGGGCCTCAGAGCAGAGCCATCATGGAGGACTGTGACTGTAAATTGTGCTCATTTAAAAATTTGTGACTACCATCTGAGTCACCTTGTAAACAATTTCCTTTCTTGAAGACTGTGTTGGTCCAGTGAGTCAGGTGAAGTGTGTGTGTGTGTGTGTGTGTGTGTGTGTGTGTGTGAGTGAGATATACTTCTTCTGACAGTAATGACACTTGTTCTTCATTGTAGGCTCATAAGATGGCTTGGCCTTTCCTTGAACCAGTAGACCCCAATGATGCGCCAGATTATTATGGTGTTATTAAAGAGCCGATGGGTAAGTGCTTGAGCTGAATAGGACATGTTTCTCAGGAGTCATAGGCAGCATTTTATTGTTCATGACACACACATACAGAAGAGTATCTTGGGCATGCAAGTGACAGTGTAAACTATATTAGTCACTTGGATGGTCCCTAAAGGTAACTTTTGAAAGTGGGTTTTATAAGCACTCTTAGCCATGCTGTCTCAGACCTCCCACATGCTGAGGTTACAGGAAGGCACCATGCCATCTGAGCACATCTATTAAAATTTACAAATTTACATATGCTTGCCTTTGAGCTAGCAGCTTCACATGGAAACAAGTATTATGTATGCAGCACTGTTTGTGATAGTAACTGGAAATGCAATAACCACCAGTCCAGGAGTTCACTGAGTCACACCGTGTGTGAATAAGGTTGTATATCTGTACAATGATTGGGTGGAGTCTAGGAATCCAACCCGGTGGACAAGCAGATTTGACAACCACCATTGGAGAGCCAAGGTTACATAAAGTCTTTCCCAGGAAAAAGAAAATGCTAGTAGACAAGTTATAATTGGACATACCAAGAGGGGCAGCTACATGCAGTTGTATTTCAGAATCATGCGCCAGCCAAAGAAGTTTTTAAAAAAAGAAAGCAGACCAATTTCCAAACTGTTGAAGTATTCCCTGTGGCGGTAGGAGAATTGTGTTTTTAAAGCCAGCAAAGTGTCCTTAAAAGAAGGGAGAACGTGAAAAAGATGAGAAAGAAGATTGGGTTAAATCTGCCCCAATCCCAGGGCTGAGCAGACAACTCAGGAGTACATTACAGACTCAGAGCCCTGGGACAGTCAGTGTGGCCATTCCTCTGTTGGTCTCTGCAGAACAATGATTCTAATGGTTTTGTGTGCCTCAGAGGTTGACTTTGCTAGAGCTGGAGAGATGGCCCAGTGGATGGGGCAGCTGGCTGTTCTGTCAATGGCCTAGGCTGATGACCAGCATCCAGATAAATACGTGATGGTCAGTGCCATCTGTAACAAGAGATCCGACTCCCTCAACCCCTGTGAATAGTTCTTAACTTATTAACCAACTTCAAACTTAAAATTATGTTTGTTGGGGGCTGGAGAGATGGCTCAGCGGTTAAGAGCACTGTCTGCTCTTCCAGAGGACCCAGGTTCAATTCCCAGCACCCACATGGCAGCTCACAACTGTCTGTAGTTCCAGTTCCAGGCAAACACCAAGGCAAATAAATAAATAAATAAATAAATAAAAGTGGTTTAAAAAAAAAAATTATGGAGAGATGGTTTAGAGGTTAAGAGCATAGGCTGCTCTTTGAGAGGTCCTGAGTTCAGTTCCTAGCAACCACATGGTGGCTCACAACCATCTGTAATGAGATCTAGTACCCTCTTCTGGAATGAAGCCAGAACACTGTATACATAATAAATACATCTTTAAAGAGAAAAAGAATATATTTTTGTTTTGTAGTTTTTGAGACATTTTATTCTATATAGCCCAGCTTGGTCTTGAACTCCCATTTAAAGCAGTCGGCTCTTTTAAAGCAATGCTGGTTGAAAGGTGTGGGCCCCCACTCCTAAGATTCTCCTCTAAAGAACCAAGATGCAGTCCTGTCTCTTTTTCTTTTGCATTTGTTAACATCAGCTCGACATAACATGCACCTGTTCTTGGATATGTTGAGGGGATACAGAACCTGTAAGACATCCTTGGGAGAAGTGAGACCTGCTGTCTGTTTCTAGGATTTAAGCAATAAAACATCATATTCCAGTTATCTTCACTCTCTTGTTGTTTTGAAACAGGGTTTTACTCTGTAGTCCTGGATGCCCCAGAACATATAATGCCTCAGTCTGGAATTACTGATGTGTACCACCATTCCCAGAGAATTGTATATTTACTAAAATTTCTTAAATGTGTATAAATGTCTAGATGGTGTGAACTGACTTTAAACTGGTAGGCTGCTTTGAGGGCTGAGGAACCCAGCATGGTGTTACTGAGCCTAATGTAAGCTCATAAAGACACTATGACATATGGTATTCATAACTCTGCATTGTGTTCATACTTCAGTTCACCTCAGTCAGTATGCATAGTTGATTGTACTTGCTAGTTTACTATGCTGTACAAGATAAAGATGAGGCAGGTGGTGGTGGTGGACAACTTGAGGCTGATCTCTGAGTTTAAGGCCTGACTGGTCAGTCTACAGAGTGAGTTCCAGGACAGAGCTATTGAAGAGAAATCCTGGGGGCTGGAGAGATGGCTCAGCGGTTAAGAGCACTGTCTGCTCTTCCAGAGGACCCGGGTTCGATTCCCAGCACCCACATGGCAGCTAACAACTGTCTGTAGTTCCAGTTCCAGGCAAACACCAAGGCAAATAAATAAATAAATAATAAATAAATAAAGTTTAAAAAAAAGAGAGAGAGAGAGAAATCCTGTCAATAAATACAATTGGTGGGGGCTGGAGAGATGGCTCAGCGGTTAAGAGCACCGTCTGCTCTTCCAGAGGACCCGGGTTCGATTCCCAGCACCCACATGGCAGCTAACAACTGTCTATAGTTCCATTTCCAGGCAAAACATCAAGGCAAATAAATAAGTAAATAAAGTTTAAAAAAAAAAAAAAATACAATTGGTGCTGGATGTGGTGGTGCATCCCTTCAATCCCAGCACTCAGGAAACATAGACGGGTGAGTCTGAGAACAGCCAGGGCTACACAGAGAAACCCTGTTTCAAACACTCTCCCGCCCTACCCACCCCCCAAAAAAGGCAGTTGAATGAAAGATGTTCTCTGTTGTTAACTAAAAATGGAAGCACCTTCTTAGCAGCAACCAGGGTTAAAGCAGAGCAGTGTTGACTGTATGTGGCATCCTCCCTGCCTCCCCTTGTGAAGGCACTTTCAGAAGGATTCAGAGTGACACATGTTGAGTTCATGAGAGATGCAGGGTGTGACTGCATTGGGAAAACCTTAAAGCTTTGAAAACATTTTATGTTTTGTGTTTTTAAGACCTTGCCACCATGGAAGAAAGAATACAAAAACGATATTATGAAAAGCTGACAGAGTTCGTGGCAGATATGACCAAAATTTTTGATAACTGCCGTTACTACAATCCCAGTGACTCCCCCTTTTACCAGTGTGCGGAAGTTCTTGAGTCATTCTTTGTACAGAAACTAAAAGGATTCAAGGCCAGCAGGTAAGCACAGGTGTTCAGTGTTCTGAGGTAATCACTTCTTCAAACTCTGTGCTGGCCTGTTGAAGGATAGGCCAGTAGAGTGTTCACAGTAAGTTTGTTCCTTCAGTAAAAAAATACCATTCCTACAAAGTCAGGACCCTAACTTTACAATAGGCGTGGTCAGGAATAGCTTTAATCCCAGCTCTCAGGAGTCAGAGGAGTGTGTGAGTTTGAGGCCAACCTGGTCTATGTAGTGAGACCTTGCCTCAACAAACAAACAATAAAAGACAGTGGCATCGTGGTCTGCTCTGCAGGGTAGAATGGCTTATTACTGAAAAAGTCCTGTGTCTATAGTGTGGTTAAAATGAAGTCACTTTGTGTAGTGTTGTCCATAGGAAATTGTCTGTAGGACCTGCAATAGCACCCAAGGAGAAAGCCAGCAGGAATTTACATACTCCTTGAGTTATATGTGCTGCATCTTGGAGGTCATCAAATGGTGTTTTCTTCTAGGTTGTTTTCAGGCTATACTAGATTTGGACTCCTCCTCCCAGTTTTTCTAAAACCATGAAGACATTATAACAACTTTGCATGAGATTTAGTTTCTGTGACCTTAATGCCCTTCTGTTTCTCAGCTTCGATCCCCATCTCAAGCTCATGAATTCTTTCTCCCGTAGAGGCTCTATCACTACCATTCTGTAGCCTTAGGAATCATCATTCACCATAGCCACTCCCTTCCACTCAGTCAGGCCCAGACATTCAGCTCATGTAGACTTTGGGTGGGTTGGTGCCTGGGTATGTATTAGTTAAGGCATTCCTGAAAGATTCCATATCAAGTACTAGAGTCAGTGTTGTGAACCCAAAGGGAAGCTCAATGATCAAGAATAGCATGCATTCTCAGGCCTTGGGGTCGCTCCCCATTGCACACACTGACAGATGTGCCTTGTAATCTCCCAAGTCAGGTGGTTACCAAGAACTGCATTTCAGACAGTGTTGGAGCATGTACAGTAAAGGAGTTTTTAAAACATAGTACCAAAGAGTACACTGTAATCTCATCAGTAGTGAGCATGTGGGAAAAGATTAGCTTGTGAGTCCAGTGAAAACCTAATCCAGATTCTTCTAGAGAATTCAGGAGACAGCCTAGCATATAGCCCAGAGAGCCCCATATATATAAATTTCAACATTTAATAGAAAAACAGAAAAATAACCTAAGATCCATGCAACTGTTTTGGAAGTAGTACTGGCATCGAGCACATTGAGGCCAGAGAAGCTGCTTGCCGAAGTTCTGGGCAGGCCACCTTACGACAGAGAATGAGCATCCCCAGATGTCATAAAGGACACCAAAAATCTTGTTCATCTAAAATGAGAGTCACTGGAGATCTCTAGTTGGAGACCTAGCAAGATCCTATCTAACAGATAAGTGACTGCCCGTCAGAGAACTCTGAATTCATCCAGAGCCCACCAGGTGCTATTTCTTCTGAAGATCAGCAGACAAGAACAGCCAGATGTACAGGGAATGCCTGCATCGGCAAAGGATGAGATCACAGTGGAGTAGACAAATAAGAGTCTAGAATGAATGAGATCTTTACAGACAGAACACACCCCTGTTTTGTATCCCAAGAAACTGTCAGGCACACTGCACCTGCATGCTGGTGGACAGATTATAGGGAGTAAGCAAACCTAAGATAGTAAAATTAAGAAAAGACAAAATGGATGAAAGTTCACATCATGAAAATTATAAATAAAAGTATTGCTGTGAGTGATACTCAGTGACAAGTCATTCAGCACGTTCTTCACTGAGCACAGCCGTCATCAGCCCACTTTGTGCTGTCACAGGGATGCTAGTAAACCAGAGTAGAAGGACAGACTGTAAACATCGACTGCATAGACAATGCTGTACAGTGTCCAAATGCCGAGGCCAAAAGATTGTCCAGAAGACAGCGGGACAGGACAGGGTTAGACTGATGATTATGGTCAGTATACATGTGTACAAAATAGTAGAATGAAAGTAGCCCTTCCAGATTACTATTACAAGGTGTGTACTCTCTAACAGAGATAAACACACAAGGAACAAGAGCTAGCCTGCTTTGAATCCCAGCACTCTGGAGGCAGAGGCAGGCAAATCTCAGTTCGAGGCCAGCCTGGTCTACACAGAGAAACCCTGTCTCAAACAACAAAAAAGGAAGGAGAAGAAACAGGACCTTGACAAGTGCCTGGTGTGGTGACTCCTGCCTTAGTGGGGAATGTCTAATCTCAGCCACAGAGTGCGACCTTGTCTCAAAAAACAAAGGAAAAGCAAAGAAAACCAGGCCTTGAATAAGAAAACAAGTCCCAGCAGCCAACCAAGAATGCCTGGAGCCTACAGTGACACTGTTATGGCCACTGTGTGTAACAGGTGTCCAGACCAGAGGACCAACCACAGTGGGCCATGCCCAGGATAGGCATGTCTGAGGAGAGCACACTGTGAAATAACCCAGAGGGACTGCAATGAGGATAAGAAAATGCTTTTTTAGAAATGGCTACCTGCTGCAGAGAAAGAGCTCCAGGATTACAAGGGCTTCAGGTTCTTGAATCAGCCTGGAGGGGCGGATTATTGAAAGACAGTATTGGAAGTTCTAGAGAAGTAAAATGGGCCCCCAAGAGAGAAGCGGGAGAGTGGCTAGGTGAGCTCATTTCTCATTGCCCAAAGCAGAACAGAGTTGGAAGGAGTAAGAGGTGCAGCTGGCGAACAGAGAAGGACACAGTGGCTCCAGGCCCAATGAGCAGAGCAGAGGCCTCTGCCCCCTTCATCAGCCCATGGGCAGGGACTTGTGCAGCTAGTTGACTTTCTAAAAAGCCTTTGCAAGTAGCTGGGATCTGGAAGCTGTCGCTTGGAGTTCACCCTTGGTGCCAGATTTCAGGCAGAATCTCAGAGGGGAAGGTAAAGGAGAAGGGAAGGCGTGACTGTCCTGGGGCTTTGAAGAAGATAGAAAGAGGCTTAACAGCCTACTGGGGTGTGTGTGTGTGGGTGGGTGTGGGTGTGTACACATGGTAGCACTGGCCTGCACCCCTAGGTGTTAAGAGACCACCACCATGACATCTTGCCACCAAGTTGCTTCCTTGGTTCTCTGTGTAGTAAAGCATTGGTGTGCATTTACAAACACTAGAACTGAATTTAGAAGTTGGCTTGATTTTGCTCCACTGCATTTAATTTGAAGAGTTGTGCAGAAGTGAAGGCAGCTTCCTATTGCATGGGTTAAGGCAGGTGCGCGGCAGGCAGTCGTTAAGCTTTCTTGTTTTCCTAGCCACACCTTCTGTTTTTAATTTGTGATCTCCAAGATTGTGTGCACATTATGCTCATTACTTTGTTCTGATTCATTTATACCATCCATGTTCTTTCTTTTCTTACAGATTGTGATATCTTTAGTCTGAATTTTTAACTGGAATCAGAACTGGATGTTGGGTCACTGTTTATTGTACCACGTGATTGCCTAATTCAAAATCCCCTCCCAAAAGTTGAAAGTAGTTAATATAATTTTTAATGTTAAATACATATGTGTAGATACGTAAAAACCTTATTCTGGCAGCCATGTTGGACAAAGTGTTTAAAGAATTGTGAATGCTCGGGATGCTGTACTTATCTGCTATTGCAATATAAAGTGCTATGAGTTAGTCCTGCTCCCTGTACAGTAATTCGGTTACTGACAAGAGGTCGTGAATGAAACTGTGAAAAGAGAAGGACTTTCTGGACTTCAGTTGAAAATGTGATGTTAATATTGCTACTTGCCTTCTGATAGGACTGTCCATATCCTGCATCATTGTAAATAGACGGGCATACACCCCTTTACTACAGTAATGCCTCTGTAAATGTCTTTGTCCCACTTGTTGAAAAAGGTGTAATCTTAATAAACAATATATATTCACATATATACATATATTTTTAAACATTGGCTTTCTCCAGCGAGCTACCATGTTTACTGTACAGAAAAAAGTTTTAATACTATAGATTAAAGATTTCTTAATTGTTAATTTTCTTATATTTGCTTGCCAAGGATGAGTGAAAGAGCATGGCTGCTTCCCCAGACCGGCCTTGGCATCCATAGAAAGTATCATTGTCTCAGAAATGAAGGGTGCTTAATTGTCCCCTTTTCTGTATTCTGTAGGTCTCATAACAACAAGCTGCAGTCTACAGCTCCTTAGAGCTCAGCGTGTCACCTAAACGAGACACAGCCAGAGTCTGGTGGCCTCAACTATTTAAATTAAAGCGCCAGATGGTTTCAGTCAGGCTATCCTGACAAGCCTTGACCATAGCTTCGTTCCCATTGGTCACAACAGTCCAATTGTATTTTTGGCCAATTTTGTCCAACGGACAAAGGAAAAGCAAAGTCAGCGGCTCCATTGTCTCATCCAGAGCAAATGGCTGTACTGTTGTGGCAGAAGCAGGAAACTTTGTTTATTGAAAAAAAAAAAAAAAAAAAAAAAAAGAAAAAGCAAGAAAAAAAAAGATACTATGGGGTCAAGTGTAACTCCGTGGAAATGCCACGTCTGCTCTTCAGTGAAGAAGCTGTTTAGAGTCTCACAGAAAACTTTTTGACTGTATTTATTTATTGTTGCAAAAAAAAAAAAAAAAAAAAAAAAAGACGCTTTTTTATTGCTGCCCTCATTTGTCAGCTAATTATTTTTTCTTATAAAATCCAGCCCTGGTTCCGTGTATCCATCCTATATCTTATCATGATTCCTGTAGGTGAAGTACAAGGCGACCTCTAGATGTCTTTTCTTTCTATGAAAGGAACTGCTATGTACACATGTGCACACACAACTGGGAATCAACAATGAGTTTATTATTCACGGTAGACACAGATGAAGCTTGCGGGAAGGCTGGGATAAGTGGTCCTGGACTACAGACTTCGTTGCCTTGAATACACCAGTACAAATTGTCATTTACTCTGCACCAGGCTAAATGAGCAAAATCTATTTGAAGGTATCTTGTTTGTAAACATTTGTCAGATTCTAATTTTTTCCTTTTTGTATTAAAATTCAACTATGGATGTATATGAATCGAAATAAATGGAGATAATTTTTCTCCCACAGATGGAGGTCTCTTTGAATGTGCGCTAATGATCACTTGTAAGGCCTTGTGGGGAGAGGGATGGCCACCAGGAATCGCAGGCAGAAGGCCTGAGTCTGAGTTCCTCCAGTAGAGCAGAGGCCCTTTTCATAAGTTGCAGTACATTGTCATCACATCAAAATCTCTAGGGAGCTGACCCCATGTAAGGTATGTTAGTCATACCTCTAATAACAGGAATATGGCATAGTGCAAGTTCACTTTATTCCCACCTTCTGTGACTCTGGGCAAATTACCAGTCACAGACAGTTCCCTGTGCAGGGTGATCAGATGACCTTGGCCTCCATTTTTGTTGGTTGGGTTCCTTTGGGTTTGTTGGTTGCAGTAGGAAGAGTCACCCAGGCAGGTGGCAGGTGCAGGATAGAGCAGACAGTGGTGTCCTGCATGTGCTTCCTGCCTGTTCCCTGCCTTCCCTTTGTGCTGCTCTGTGTTGGATTGTGCAGCTTCGTGGGTGTTTTCCTAGATTTTGCACTAGTCCACGTTAGCCTTGTCCTGCTGAGCTCTAGAATCTACCTAGTGTTTGTTTTTTAAAGTCTTCTCTGTTTGTTTGCCGTTGCCCTGCTATGCAAAGCCTCCCCAGCCCTTGATTTCTCAGAAGGAAACTGTGGCAACAGTTGGCAATTCTTCCTTCTTACAGGCTCAGGTGTACAGGTTCTTCTGGGTTCACATGCTCTGTTGAAGCCCACTCCCTCTGTACGTAAAGATGTCACTTTAGCCTATGCTTACAGCTAAAGAGACTAAATGCTCAATATGGTAACAAGTTTTTGCTTAAACTACTAAGATGCAAGTAGTTAAATACAGGCTACTTTGTCCTTTTAGTTTACAAAAAGAAAATGTTCCATGTTGTAAGCATCGTGCTGATGCAAGAATTCTACATTTTAATAATATAAAGTGATTCTGCATCTAGCCACACCACAGTATTCCTGTACTCTCTCTTCATATATCTAAGTATATATGGGCTCAGTCACTTAAGCTTGTTGCAGCAAGAGCTTTCCTACCTGTAGGCAATAGATTGCTATGTTTTTAACAAATTGTAGCAAATTCTAAATAATTCTTTTTGTACGTAATAGGACATTTCATCCTAAAAACAAATAAAGTAATGTTTTTGACATTGGATTCCGTGCAGTTTCTAATGAAACAATGACTGGTTGGTTTGCTGTTTGATATATTTTCTGTAGCTGTTGGCATTGCCAAGTTGTACAAAAGGGGGGGTGGGTTGTGGATTTCTGAGACTGGGAAGATGTTAATTTCATATTGTGTACTTAATGGTATAAAGACTTTTGCAATTTCTATCACCATATAAAGACATTTTATAATTTTATTAGACTATAGAGCTTTAGTCTTTCAAAAGGAATTTTTGAAAAACGTGCGTTTTTATTTCAAAACCTGCTTTTCTACGAATCTGACTTGAGGAACTTCTGCTACTCAAGGAAACATTAAGCTGTTCACTCTGGTGACCTGTCTGGTCCAGTGCGCACTGGTGATAAGGGGGGGAGGATGTTTCCGCCCGGGCTTCGCACCTATAACCTGTACACTCTTTGCTTTGATAGATTCTTTGGCTAAAAGTCTTTTTAGCATTTCCTGTGCTTATCTCCAAATCTGCAATTTGAGACCATTTCATGAGGATATTTTCATAATGTCTGTAAGGCTTTTCTCCGGTGCAAATTCTTCAGGGTTTGTTATTTACTGTCCTACAGTAGGTCAATGAAATTGTGACCTTTTGGAGATGTTTCTACGTAAAAATGTCCTTTTTCTGTTTGGAGTGGCCTGGAGTGCTGTGTAGGGACCCTGACAATGTGTTGCTGTTTGTAACCTTTCCTCTTAAGATCTGCAAATAAAACTTCTTTCCCCGACTCTGTCCATTTGTGTCAGGTCAGATCTTGTCTTTTGGTTCTCACCTTTCTGATGTAAGAGCCAACCTGGCGGCGCACATTTAGACTGACAACATTGACTCTGTGTGTGTGTGTGTGTGTGTGTGTGTGTGTGTATGTGTGTGTGTTTTGTTTTGTTTTTATGTGTGTATGAGTGTTTTGCCTGCATGTGTGTGTCTGATATTCATGGGGATCAGAATAGGAGCTTAGATCTCCTGGAACTGGAGTTTACTAAAGTTGTAAGCCACCATGTAGGTGCTGGGAACTGAACCCAGTCTGGTGATTTTTCATTGCTGAGCCATCTCTCCAACTCCCCAGCAAAGGCAGAGCCCCAACAGGGTCCTGAACTTAGAAGTGCTGTTCTCTCTTGAATGAAATATTGGCTGATACATCCCATGGGGGGTGGGGGCAAGGATGCTGGGTGGGGGGGTATCTGGTCATGTGGTGCATTTTTTGGAATTTTTAAATACATAGAATGAGATTCTAAGAAAGACATTTCTGAGAATAGCATACCCCTTGTTCCAGTGTAGACCAAATTTCAGCTACCAAAATGCTGTTATTTTCAGACTGGAGGAGACCACACACAAGTGCCCTGCCAGCCGAAGGCAAGAAGTCTTGCACATGCATTCACTTGGTCCCCTTAAAATTCAGAAGAGAATTCACAATGCCTTATGATATTTTAGAGGCAGTTTTTAAAACTTAGTATCACACATACCAAAAGGCAGGAGGAGGAGAAGGGAGATTGTCTTATAGACCTTTCCCTAACAAAAGAAAACCAGGTCCTTTCCCCCTCCTTGAAGTAACAGCTTAATTTGAAGACAAGTACTATTGAATTGTCTTGAAGGCAATTGAGTATTTTATTACTGAGTGCCTGTAGTGTGTACAGAAACACAAAGGGCCTTCAGTCTTTGGAGTACTGACCCCTGTCCTGGGGTGGGGGTGGGATCTATCCATGGGACAAAAGGAGACAACAGTGATTTGCTCATTAAATTTTTCTATAAAATTAGAAACTGCAACCAAGCTCCAGTGTAAATGTCGAAAAAGTGATTCTTCCAGCCTTTTTGCTAACCTGGCATCTCTAGGCCTCTTTTCTGTGTCCTCCAGTCTCTCTCTCTCTCTCTCTCTCTCTCTCTCTCTCTCTCCCTCTCTCCCTCTCTCCCTCCCTCCCTTCCTCTCTCCCTCCCTCACACACACAGACTGTGACTGAACTTCGATAACCATGCCTTAAAAGATGGCTTTTAATTTTTATCCAGGTAGGTGGCCTGCATTTCTGCAATAACTCTGACCTCCAAATATATTGAACCTGGGAGCCTGACATTGGTGTTTTATGTGTATGTATCTGTCTGCACAGGTGTCCAAGGGGACCAGAAGTGGCCGCCAGATGCCTTAGTGCTTCCCCTTTCTGGGCCAGAGTCTCTTGTCTTGTAGCCTAGACTGACCTCACACTGACTATGTAGACAAGGATGATCTTAGTGATCATTCTGCTTCTACCTCCCGAGTGCTGGCATTATAGACTTACTCTACTGTACTTAGCATACATCATACAAAAACAAAACAAAAAAAAAAAGATTTTAATGAATTTGGATAAGTTTCATCTTTGGAAAAATTTTTTTTTAAAACCTTCAACTGGGAGTTTGTGATATAGTTGCAAAGAGCCTGCAGTACCCAGTGTTTGTCTCAGGAGCTTAGGTATAAGGCCAGTCCAGTCTCTGTAGCAAGTACCAGCTACACTGCATGTGACTTTATTCAAATCAAACAAAACAAGTCTCTTAGTAATGCATTACCACAAAGTAGGACTTTCTCCACTTTATTTTACTGTTGTTTCCCATGTCTGAGGCCAAAGAGGCAAGAGTTCCCATACTTCACATAGTGCCCCTCCCACCCCCAACATCTTGGAACTCACTATGTAGACCAGACTGGCCTCAAACTCACAGAGATCCACCTGCCTCTGCTTCTTCAGTGCTGGGATTAAAGGTGTCCACCACCTCCCCCAACATCATGTTCTTTTTTGAGACAAGGTTTCTTGTAGCTCAAGTTGGCCTTGAACTCTTGATACATATCCCCTCAGACTCCCAAGGACAAGATTGCAGGTACATATCACCACTCTGGCTACGTGGTGTGTGTGTCCTAAGCTGCTGCTGCTTGCTCCACTATCAGCTCTCCAGCGTTCCCATCTTCCCTTTGACAGTCATCCTTACACATTCTTTCCTCGATGTACTTCTTCTGGCTAGCTTGGAAGTCACAGAGATCCGCCTGCCTCTGCCAGTCCAGGACTGGGATTCTTAGTATCTATTCTGAAATTGACTGAAGTACAACTTGATCATCAGAAAGAAAAATCAGTGTGTCCTTGTGGACTCAAGTATAGGTAGTTAAATTGAGCTATTGGTTGAAGGCTTTTCACAATGAACAAAAGGGCTCCATTAAGCTGGCCTGTGGACTGTTGCTGATGCTTCCGCTGTTTGGAATGTAAGTTTGAGAAGAGGCTTATTCTCAAATCTTTACAATCACGGAGGCAAAAAAAGAAAAAAAGGGCCAGGAGCATCCAGGAGCTGATTTCACAGCAAAATTTACTGCTTTACAAACACAATGGTGATAGATGTTGGGTCTTTACAGAGAAATGCCATCAAATGCACCAGATAATGTGTTAGAGTAGAAGCCAGTTTGGTCCAAAACAGATTATTGGAGCCAGGACGCACATCAGTCCACGAGTACACCAGGAACACACTTTGAATGATGTTTTGCTTGAATTAGCCCTTGAAATGTATAATTTTCATACTTAGCCTGGGCTCTGACCCTAGTGTCTGACCTAAATGACATTGCATATGTAAATAGACACTGAGAGATGTTTACTGACACTTGTGGAATTTAAAACTCAATGCTTTAAATACAAAATCTGGCTTGACACATGATAGATACTATTCAAAGTTGTATATTTAAATTCAAGAAATGTTTTGTGAACTATTTCTACTGGGGGAAAAATGTGTTAAATTAAAATAATTTAAAAACAACACGAAGTGGTGTGATCTGTTGACCTGGCAGGTCACATGTGCGACTTGTTTGTCACCGTCTGTTACTGCTTTGGGTAACTTTCCCACTATGCTCTGGGGTAGAGCTTGTCAGCTTTATTTTGTAATAAAGTGACGGCTTTAGAGTTAGGCTGCACAGATAGTCTTGAGGGAGCTAGCTGTGGGCCCAGTGTAGAAGATCTTCAAGTCTGTTCAAATGCACCGGGTGTGGGTGGCACCTCGGACTAGCCACTCCCGTTTCCTGTTAAATCTTCTCACGTAGCTGCTGCTGCTCCTGAGTAGTCCATCGCCCGGATGCAGGCGCCCTCTCAGGACCTGGAGCAGAGCAGTAGGGAGCTGCCGTCTCTTATGGTAGATGTGGCCCATCACAATATACCGGCTTCCTGAAGAGAAATGGTGTCATTTCAATGCCAAGAAATAGTGCAATCTTAGCTTGACTATCTTGCTGTGCATGTGGCAACTTATCTAACCTAGAGGCAACAGATGGAAAAAATCTATAGAAAAGATAACCTACCAACAGCCAACATTACAGAACAAAGCCCTGTCTACTCCAGGACGTATCTAGGAAGAAAAGAGAACTGGTATCCCCAACACTGCCACCAACTTCCAAAAGGCCTTTCTCAACTCAGTGCTGAACAAAAGGACCCCTTAGCCGCCACTTTTGAAAATGGTCATCATGAATCTATGTGTGAACATATCAGTGTTTGGGGTTTTTTTGCTTTGGTTGGTTGGTTTTTCAAGATAGGGTTTCTCTGCCTAGCCCTGGCAGTACCAAGCAGGCCTCAAACTCATATAGATCCCCCTGCCTCTCCCTCGGGAGTGCTGAGACTCCTGGCATGTGCCACCATGTCCAGTATCTTTTTGGTTTTGTTTTTCTTTTAAGAATGTATATTAGCCAAAGCTGGCCTTCAACTCTATATATGGGAAATGACCTTGAAGTTCTGATCCTCCTGTTTCCAAATCCCGTCCCCCGGGTGCTGGAGTTGCAGGTGTACACTACCCAGCCTGGTCTTCTTTGTGCCAATAGATAAAGGTCTTATCTTTATGGCACAGCTGAAATAGTACTGTAATCTAAATTCTGTAGGTTATACTACTGTCTACAAAGCTGGGGTTAAGCATGTGTTGAAGCAGGATAATTGCCATGAGTTTGAAGACAGCCTGGGCTCCATTATCAACAGCTTGTCTCAGACAAATTCTGGGAGTGTAATTGATGGCTGCTTGCCAAGCATGTGTGAGACCCTGCTCAATTCTTAGTCTTTGAAAGGGGGGCAGTTGGGCTGTGGCATTCAGGTCCCCAACAGCGGTGTAAAGGACACCTATTGCCTGGCGGTGGTGCTACACACCTTTAATCTCAGCTCTAGGGTGGCAGAGACAGGCAGATCTCTTGAGTTCTAAGCCAGCGAGGGCTACAGAGAAACTCTACCTGGAAAAACTAAGATATATAGATTAGATGTAGATTGACAGATAGATGATATATAGATTAGATAGGTAGATTGACAGATGATTGATGATAGGTAGGTAGGTAGTATGAGCTGATCTTTTGGGTCAGTTTCAATACCAGGTTTAAATTCTAGACACGGCTTTTGGCAACTGGAGGAGTCCAGGGCTAGTATATGAACGCGGAAGAAAAAGCCATCGGGAGTGATGTACAGGCGACTCATCTTGTACAGCCCATCGGGGTCCACCAGTAGAGTCACCAGCCGCATGCCCGCGCCCAGCACATCCACGTCGTGCACGATTCCGTTCACGGCTGCTTTAGGAAAACAGGATTTGGAGAAAAGAATTACAACTAAAGCTAGGGTGGGGACGGGCGCGCAGGCTCCCGGGAGGGTGGGTGAGCTCACCGAATTCGCTGGCGCAATAGGCTTCGCGCTCGTCCGCGTCCGCGCTGCAGGCGCGCGCGCACGACTGGGTCTCCAGCTCGGCTTCCTCTGGCGGCCTCGCCTGCGAGGTTCCAGAGGGATGCGCGGCGGCGCGCGGCCGGTTCGGGTGGGCGGGGCCAGCGGCGCGCGTGGCCTTGAGTCGCGGGGCCCGGGAGCGCGCGCGCCTCGGGGAGTCCTCGGGCGGGGACGCGCGGTTCTCCGCCTGAGCGAAGCGCGGGCCTGGAAGCCCTGCGGGCGCGCGCGCCGCATCCCGGAAGCCGGCGCGGTTGTCTGCAGGCGGCGCGGGCTTCCGGCGCCCGGGGTCGGGCCAGGCGCGCGGCCCTGCGTCTGCGGCTCGCGGTTGGCGCGCGAACTCGGGCAGCGGCTGCGCGCGCGGCCCCGGAGTCTCTTGGGTTCTCGGCTTTCGGTGCGGCGGCGGAGCTGTGGGAGAGAGCGAGCCGGTGAGCCTAGAGGAGGCGTGACCCGAGCAGAGGAACCCCGGAGCAAGCACCTGCCTGAGCCCTCTAAGGCAGGACCACCGCCTGCAGCACCAGGCCTCGGCAGGAGGCTGGCTGCGAGTTCGAGGTCAACCTGAGCTAAGGTAGCAAACTATCGTAAGAATAAACAAATCCAAGAATAGAGCCAAAAAACTTTGCCAGATCTTTTCAAATTGCTGTCTTCTACTTATTCTAGAGCTAAACACTTAGGGTGACTAAACTTTTATCGTAATTTACCCTTCAGTACATCACACACACATACACACACACACACACTTTTTGCTATTTACAGTTTGTTGAGAAAGTAACAAGAGCAAGCCCCCAGGGGGAAACATCTCGAGTTACAGGTTTCTCTTAATTGTTTAAGCGCCCCTGACAACAGAACTATTTGGTTTTCCCATCCCTGTTTACACTGTCATCTTGGTCTTCTACAACATCAAGCATTTGTGAGTGCATTTTTATCTGGCTTCTTGGACACCACTTACTAGTATACAGCAGCTTACAAAGGGTTTTTAAAGCTTGGCTGGGAGGCAAAGGCCCCTGGTCAAGTATTTAAAAAAAAAAAAAATACATTAGTTCTATTATACCTCCCCATCAGAACATCTCCTAAATACTATGAAGACACTTTTTTAAAAAATGTATTAATTTTCTTCCCAGCACCCACGTGGCAGCTAACAACTGTCTGTAGTTCCAGTTCCAGGCAAACACCAAGGCAAATAAATAAATAAAGTTAAAAAAAAAAAAGCCACATATATTAAAAATGTATTAATTTTCTCCAGCTCTGGACACAGGTTGGTGCGCAAGCTTCAGTCAGCTTGAAATCTGGGCAGCTTTCCATGCCCAGTTACACAATCTCCTCTCCTAGTGCCTTTCCAGCCCAGCACAGACCAGAGCCTACTTCTCTCTCCATTTGCATTAAAGAGCTTGGTCTGCCCCTTGCCGCTTTGACAACACTTCATTTATAGTGATGTGTCTTACCAGATGATTAATCTTGAAAAAAATCAGCTTTCTCTCAGTAGGAATAACCATTACACAGTTTTGGTTTTTTTGCAAAGCCATTGGCTCTAACTTCCTGCATTAAACTGGCGCACCATGCAAAGCCAAATAAAGTTCTGGTGGCTATCCAACTCCTGGCAACTGTTGACCTCAATGGCTTCCCCACTGATACCACCATCTGTTGTCATGGGGAAAGATGGTTTGATATTTGGGTCAAATGCCACTGATGTCCTTCAATTTCCATGTGTGTGGGGGGAACCCCACTAAAATAAATAGCCCTGGGAGGTGTGGAAACTGTTTTTCCCAGAGATAATGAAATGAACAAAACATCCTAACAAAAGCAGAACAAAACACCACCAAGACCACCTGATTTGAGCCTCTGTGTGTGTGTGTGTGTGTGTGTGTGTGTCTGTCTGTCTGTCTGTCTGTGTCTGTGTTATCAAGGTTCGGGTATAGCAGAGGCTGTGCCCGAGCTGTGTGGAGGGGACGGGATGCCCGGGGCTGTAACCCCATCGCTGGCCTGTGTCACCATGCCTAACCTGGAAGCCTGTCCGCCGTGAGCCGCGACCCCTTCTGACACTTTCTCTCCTCTGGGATGCAGCTATTTAACATGCAAAGTTTTCTCCAGCCTGCCTGGCTTGCATGCGATCATTTCAGCAGCCGAACCCGCGTCTTTCCTTCCGAAAAGGCTGCCAAGGAACATGAAATCTTGGGGGACCCTTCTCGCTGCTCGCTGGCACGCACGCAGACCGGGACTCGCCTGTCCCGCAGGCTCTGACCCTTGGCTGGTCCCGCCCTGTATCGCGCCCTTTTCCCAGTCCCTGGGGCGCTGCGTTTCAGCGACCTCACCTTTTCTCTCCGCCATCGGGGCTTCGGGGGACCATCCGATGATCAAACACAGAAGCCAGAGGGCTCGAGCTGTCATTTTTGTAGACGGGGTTCCCAGGGCTGGAAAACGCAGCGAGGGCTTTGGCTCGCTTCCTCTCCCCCCACCCCTTCCCCCCCCACCCCGTTCATGCTAATGAGGGGCAGCCTTTGGGGAAACGGGCATCTCTGGCTGCACAGACCATTGAAACAAAACCGAGCGGCGGGGATCTCGCCCTCTTCCCAAGGGGGGTCGGATGTGTGGTCCCGACTGGGATCTGTGGACCAGAAGAACCCCACGGCCTTGGTCTCGCTCTGGACGGGTGGTGGGCTTGGCGTGAGGTGACGGGGCGAGGAGGGAGTGGGGTTTTTGAGGGAGCTGAAGGGAAGAGTGAGTGATAAAGTCAACAACAAATAAATCAGTGCTTAGAATAGCTTGGGCTTGAAGAGGGGAGGGGACTCCAGATGACAAAAAAAACGCATTCCAGAACGTGTGAGGCAATTGCTAGAAAAACCAAGTTTGGCAAAGCTGTTTGACTATATGTGCAATCTTGATATTCTAGAACCAGAAAAGGGGGATGGGGGATCCTTAACAAAATGCTTTTTTCTAGCCAGCCCTGTCCTTCTCCTCCTCCTCCCTCCCTCTCTTCTTCATTTGCTATTTCATCCATCCATCCACTGATAGCTGGTATTCAGTTAGAACTGAATGCATAAAGATTTTTCAATCCACTTTCTAGGGGCATCTCATTGCTTGGGGAAAAGCCGAGTTTTTATTTCTAAGAAAAGCAAATTTCAGCTTATGTCCAGCTTGCTGACACAACATCTTACCTTCACTGATCCAGAGTTAAAGGCCTCCTTCAGATGAAATAAAATCAGCATTTGCCAAGGGGAGCGTGAAGGGATCATAGCCCCAGAGCAAGTTGGAAGCATCAGGAATTACATTTCAGTCCAGTGCTTCACACCTGAATGGAAGCACGATGAAGGGCTTTGTGTGAGGTACACAAGGTGACAGAAGGAGGGCTCAGGGATCTGCTACACTGACATCCAGGGGCCAGAAAACACAGCGGTGATGCACAGATGCTGAGGCCATGTTCTCAGAAAAGACAGAGAAGCTAGAATAGGAACACTGGTGCCCAGGAAACAAGGGTCTGGCATGGTTGAGCTCTTTTCGAGGAATAAAGGAGAGGCAGCCTGACTACCAACCCATCGGTTATGTTCCAAAGGAATATTCTAGGGGATGGAGGTCAGTCAGTAAAATGCTCATCTGACATGCATGAAGCAGGGGGTTGGACTGCATGACCTTCATGCAGCAGCTGGGTAGAGCACACCTGAAACCCCAACACTCTGAGGCAGAGACAGGAAGGGTTAAGGACATCCTCAGCTACATCGGGAGAGAGTTCAAGGCCAGTCTGGGATACATAAGACCTTGTCTCAAAAGTATTCACACTATATATTCACAGCTAGTGTTCCCAAAGAAGCAGGCATTTTTAAAAAACAAAACTGGAGCTGAAGAAATGGCTTACGGGTTAGGAGTACTCACTGCCCATGCCATTTCAGTTCCCATCACCCACAAGGCCAATGCTCCTGTTCTTGGACTCCTGCACACACGCATTGCACTTACATACACACAGGCACACACACTTGCACAAAAATTATTTTTAAAAAAATAATGAATAAATAAATAATGAAAAGTAAATAATTCACTTATTTTAAAATAAGTTGATATTTTTTAAAATTTTAAACTAAAATACAGAAATTGGACTGCAGACAGCGTGAAGGGTTTGTAACCATGAGGGAGCCATAGAACAGGGTCCTAAAGGGGTCTGCTGTGGTCTGAGGGCTGCAGCAAGGCTAACCTGGATATCACAGGGGATGAGGAAGACAGTTCAATCGTGGAGCACTTGTCTAACGGGCACAACGACACATCACAAGTGCCAAGAAGACAAGTAAGCAGCGGGGTGGTGGTCCCAGCACTCCAGAGGTAGAGATAAGCGGATCTCTGTGAGTTCGAGGCCAGCCTGGTCTGCAAGTTCAGGACATCCAAAGCCACATAATGAAAATAGAGCTAGAAAATGAAACCGTACTGTCTGCATCTTACTTTAGCTTAGCCAGTGGATTGACTGGGGCCCCAACTCATATAAGCAGATAAACAGATGCATAAACCAGACCCTATTTCTTTTTTTTTTTTAACACTTTTATTTATTTATTTGCCTGGAACTGGAACTACAGACAGTTGTTAGCTGCCATGTGGGTGCTGGGAATCGAACCCGGGTCCTCTGGAAGAGCAGACAGTGCTCTTAACCACTGAGCCATCTCTCCAGCCCCCCAGACTCTATTTCTTAACGCTGCATGAAGAAGCTACAAGGTGAGTGGGGAGTACAGTTAATAATTAGGAGGCTGCCAGCAGGCACTAGGAAGCACAGCCGAAGGAGGTAGGCTGGAATTCCCTCACTGAAAGGAGGTACGGAGGAATGAATTCTCTGTGTCCTTCAAAAGAGCGGCCTTTCCAGGGCTGCTGGGATGGATGACTCAGCACTTGTCACCAAGCTGGAAGCCCTGAGCTTGATTGCCAGACACCTGCGGTAAGAGGAGAACATGGGCCTCTGCAAGTTGTTCTTCGCCTTCCACACATGTATGTGTTTATACACAAGCAGGCACACACACACACACACACAAATAGTTTTATATATTTTTTGAGACAGGCATAGCCCTGGCTGTAGTGGAACTCACAATGTAGACTAGGATGACTTCAAACTTACAGAGATCTGCCTGCCTCTGCCTCCAGGAATTAAAGGCTTGTGCCACCAAACTCAACTAAATAAATAATTTAAAAAAAAAAAAAAAGAAGGACCAAATGATGGTGGTGCCTGCCTTTGATACCAGCACTTGGGAGGCAGAGATGGGCTGAGTTCAAGATCAGCCTGTTCTGTGTTCTATGGAGTGAGTTTTAGGACAGCCAAGGCTATACAGAGAAACCCTGTCTTGAAAACAAAACAAAACAAGGGGCTGGAGAGATGGCTCAGCGGTTAATAGCACCATCTGCTCTTCCAGAGAACCCGGGTTCAATTCCCAGCACCCACATGGCAGCTAACAACTGTCTGTAGTTCCAGGCAAACACAAAGGCAAATAAATAAATAAATAAAGTTGAAAAAAAAAAAAAGAAAACAAAAATGAAAAGAGAGTTGGAAATGATGGAGAGATGGCTCAGTGACTAAGACCACCCAGTTCCCAGCATTCACTTGTCATGACATAACCATCTATAACTCCAGTTCCGGGGCTCTGACGACATCTTCTGGCGTGTTCTGGTACTGCATGCATATGGTACACACATACATGAAAGCAAAACTTGTACATATACAATTTTTAAAAAGAAAAAGAAAGAATAGCTTCTCCAGTCACACCAGCCTTGTGTGTATGATTCAGTAGCTCCAAACTCAGCGCATAACCAGGTAATCACCTTTAATTTCATGTTCTGGGTGCTCAGATTCTAGATGTGAGCTGATCTAAATCTCCTACATGCTTTTTTTTTTTTTCATGCCAAGTGGAATTAGGCTTAAGCTTTCTCAGTTACAACCACATTTTAGCCAGGCCTTCCTAAGACTACATTCAAGTCACCTAGATCCAGTTTGAGGTGTTTCTGGAATTCTACTGTGTTAGAAATGTGAATACTCACAGCCCACACCCAGAAATAGAGGCAGAGGGTGTGTCAAGATATTTCCCAGGGTTCCTAGAACCTCCCTGGATAACACCAACTGAAAGAACTTTCCAGGATCCAAGACCAGCTCTTGAGCAATGTGCCGATTAGACAAACTAGAATCACCTGAACGAGTCTCAATTAAGAGGACTGTGTCCAGCAGATTGACCTGTGGGCAACCTGTGGGTCATTTTCTTTTTTTTTTAACTTTATTTATTTATTTGCCTTGGTGTTTGCCTGGAACTGGAACTACAGACAGTTGTTAGCTGCCATGTGGGTGCTGGGAATCAAACCGGGTCCTCTGGAAGAGCAGACGGTGCTCTTAACCGCTGAGCCATCTCTCCAGCCCCCATTTTCTTGATTAATGAAAAATACAGGAGATCCCATCTCACTGGGGCTAGTGCTACCTCTGGGCAGATGGTCCTAGCTGGCTGGGAAAGCAGGCTGAGCAAACTCTGGGGAGCTGGATAGGAAGCAGTACTCCTCCATGGCCTCTCTTCATTTCTGGCATCAAATTTCCTTCCCTTACTTCTTTTCAACATAGACCATTACCTGAGAGTAAGATAAAACAAATTCTTTTCACCCTATCTTACTTTTGATCAATGTTTTTTTTTTTTTTAATCAAAAAGCAACAGAAACCAAACTAAAATAGTCAGTGGCTGGTTTGTAGCCTCACGAGCCAACTAGGGCTAGGAAGCTACCTTAGTGATAGAGCACTTACCTAGCATCAGCAAGGTCCTGGGTTTTATATCAAATATCACAAAAAAGTTCTTGCTAACCATAGTGGCCCATGCCTATAATCCTGGCACTGGAAGCAGAGGCAGCAGAATTGCCATAAGTTCAAGGACAGCCTGGTTTACATAGCCGCCAGCAGTCAATGCTTATGTGATAAAAATCCCTACTCATAAGAATAAGAAAGAAAGGAAGAGGAGGAGAAAAAAATTGCTAATAGTTAGAGTCAGAGTTCAAAGAGATTGATTTTCTTAGAATATCTATGAGCTTCTACTTTATTTTATTTTATGTATATGGGTGTTGCCTGCATGTATCTATGTACACCATGTACATACATGCCTTGGTGCCTGTGGAGTCCAGCAGAGGGTGTGGAATCCCTTGGAACTGTAGTTAAAATTATGAGCTTCCCTGTAGAGGCTGGGCTTCAAACTTGCATCCTTTGGAAGAGCAGTAGCTCTTACCTACTGGGTCATCTATCCAGCTCCAAATATCAGCTTCTTTATTTACAATGAGAAATTGACTAGAGCAGATTCCTGTATATAAATAAGCCATGGTGGGGGTTGGGGCAAACATGTAACTCCAGTACTTATGTCGTTGGAGGAGAAATAGCCCAAGCTGGAGCTACATAAGAAGTTCAGTTCAAGAGAACCTTGGAATGTGTAATGAGACCCTGTTTCAAAAGAAAAGAAAATAGTTTTCCTTTCCATTGTCTACCCAGAAGGTGTTTCATAATAAACCCTGGAGCACAGTCACTCCCGTGCTTGGAATGTAGGGTCAGGTTGGTTTCTCATGGCTTCCTGTATTTACCTGTGTACTAATATGCTGTATTCCAGTTAGCTGGGAGAACCCTAAGGTCTGTTTTCCTTCCCCCTGACAATTTCTGATGTGAGTGTACCTTCTGCTTGGCAAATATTTGTCAACTGTGTATTATGTTCTGGAATTTGTCAAATGATATAAATGTCTTGTTTTCATGAGCTTTGTGGGTTACACCTACACTTACAATAATGAGGCAAGGCAGTCCTTTCAAGGTCTCTCACACACACACACACACACACACACACACACACACACACACACATACACACACAGCTTCAGGATGAGGCTAATTCACCAGCAGAATCACAGCATGGGTAGGATGGGACTTGAACCATCCGCATAATCTCTAAGGAGGAGAAAGAAGTGTGCTGGAGATGAGTTGAGTCACATGACCAGTGATTTCATTAGTCACTCCTGAGCAGAATTATAGTAAACTCTCTAGGCTCTAGAAGTCCAGAGAAGCTTCTCTGATAGTGAACCATGGAAGATGGAAGCCAATCCCCAGAAATCACTTTTGTTTCTCAGGCATGATAGTCCAAACCTTTGATTTCAGCACTTGGAGGCAGAGGCAGGAATATTTTTGTGATTTTGAAGGCAGCCTGGTCTACATAGTGAACCTTTGTCTAAAAAAAAAAAAAAAAGAGAGAGAGAGAAAGAAAGAAAGAAAGGAAGGAAGGAAGGAAGGAAGAAAAGAAGTCACTTTTGCTTAAAATCACTGGCTTCCCATTCAGCCCCTGAGGTAACAGGAAAAAAGAAGCTTGGCACCCTTGTCTATGGGTGTGGTTCAGTTGGTAGAGCATATGTCTAGCATGCACAAAGCCCTGGGTTTGATCCCCAGCGCTACACAACATACAGTGATGGACCATGTCCCTAATCCCAGAACTCAGAAGACAGCAGAGGGGACTGAGACCTGGAACGTTGATGTCATGGGATGTAGTAGGAAGTTTCTCTCCCACTTATCATTTCCTAAATACCCATCAGCTGCTTCCCAAATAACTGACTCAGAGGCTTAATTATTATAGTAACTGCTGGGCTAGTAGCTCAAGCATATTACTATCTAGATCTTTTTTTTAAAAAAAAAAAAAAAACTTCTTTATTTATTTATTTGCCTTGGTGTTTGCCTGGAACTGGAACTATAGACAGTTGTGAGCTGCCATGTGGGTGCTGAGAATTGAACCCCAGTCCTCCAGAAGAGCAGTTGGTGCTCTTAACCACTGAGCCATCTCTCCAGCCCCTACTATCTAGATCTTACAATTAAATTAACCCATAATTCTTATCTATGTTTAGCCTGACTATCTCTCTGCCTTTCCTCAGAATTCTCCTAGTCTGGTCACCCCGTCTCACCTCCTGTCTGCCTACTAGCCAATCAGTGTTTTAGTAAACCCATACCAGTGACAAATCTTTACAGTGTCCCAGAGAATTATTCCTCAGTGGGATGGTCTTTCTGTACACTGTGAATATGTGTTGCTCCCAGTGGTTGATAAATAAAACTGTTTTAACAAATAGCCAGGCAGAATAAGATTAGGTGGTACATCCAAACTAAAGACAGAGATGAAGAAGGCCAGAGTAGAGGATGGACCTGGGAGAAGTTAGGAGGACTGGGAAGAATGGACACCAAAATCATTGTGTGCAGGTTTGAAATTCTCATAGAATTAATAAAAGTATTTTTGAGACAGGATCTCACTACATAGCCCTGACTGTCCTAGAATTCACAATGTAGACTGGGATGGCCTCAAACTCACAAAAATCTACTTTTCTCTGCCTTCCAAGTGCTAGGAGTAAAGGTGTGCACAACTTCATTTAAAAAAAAAAAAATCAAAGAGCCAGAAATGGTGGTGCAGAGCTACACAGAGAAACCCTGCCTCAAAAAAAAAAAAAAAAAAAAAAAAAAAAAAAATCAAAAAGCTCACATCTGTCTATGGAATTTGGGCCACCCTGCTGTCTTCCTAGTGTTGCCCTGTTGTTTATAATTCTTCCATCCTTGCTTCTGTTTGTTATCTCTGGTGTGAGTGCCTAGACCTGACATTTTGAAAACCCCAGATTCCATCTGTCCCATAGCCTAGGACCCTGGTGACAAATGCTGCACTCGGAGAAGGTACAACTTTAATACAGAGCAGTGGTTCTCAGCCTGTGGGCACCAGCACGCAGTCACATAGTAGACATTTACATTACAGTTCATAACCACAGCAAATTACAGTTAGGAAGTAGCATCAAAATAATGGTTTTATGGTTGAGGGTCACTGCAACATGAGGGATTGTATTAAAGGGTCACAGCATTGGGAAGGTTCAGAAACACCTTACAAAAGGAATGGGAATAATAACAATAAATCAAATCTCACCACTGAGTATTGTGATATGACTGAGTTTTGAAATTCAGCAAACAACTGTGTTTTAAATAGCTAAATATGCAAGTCCCGAAAAGGAAGGTATGAAGTATGTTTTTGTTTGTTTTTTGTTTTTGTTTTGAGACAGGGTTTCTTTGTTTAGCAGTCTTGGCTGTCATGGAACTTGCTTTTATAGGCCAGGCTGGCCTCAAACTCACTGAGATCTGCCTGCCTCTGCCTCTAGAATGCTGGGATTAAAAGCATGCAGTACTACTGACTGAGTGAAGGTGTATTTTTACTGCCACATTCACCATGAAGCACATTCATCTCCTCCAGCATCCCAAAGATGAAACACATGTTCTGCTTAGCATAAGATGATGCACTGCACACACTGTACACTGGACTGCACACACCACAGGATGATTGTCTGATGCACACACTGGACACTGGGCTGCACACACCACAGGATGATTGCCTGATGCACACACTGGACACTGGGCTGCACACACCACAGGATGATTGCCTGATGCACACACTGGACACTGGGCTGCACACACCACAGGATGATTGCCTGATGCACACACTGGACACTGGGCTGCACGCACCACAGGATGATTGCCCGAGCTTAAAGGAAGTGCAAAGAAGTGAACTCTTTATTTCCTCCAAAAGAATAGCATTTCTAAGGCTGCTGGGATAGCTCAGGAGATGACAGTACTTGCCACCAAAGACATGAATTTAAACCCCAGGTGGGAGGGACCATGGTGTAGTGGGATTACATTGGTAAATTTTAAATGTTTGTCCCTCCTACTAGTTTAATAAGAAGGTGATTGGCCAGAGGCAGACAGGAAGTGTGGGCGGGGCTACCCGACTAAGAAAACTCCAGTAACATCTTAGAGCAGAGCAGAGATGGGTTAGTTTAAGAGTAAAGAGTTAGGGGCTGGAGAGATGGCTCAGCGGTTGAGAGCACCGTCTGCTCTTCCAGAGGACCGGGGTTCGATTCCCAGCACCCACATGGCAGCTAACTACTGTCTGTAGTTCCAGTTCCAGGCAAACACCAAGGCAAATAAATAAAAGTTTAAAAAAAAAAAAAAAAAGAGTAAAGAGTTAGCAAGTTAGATGCCTGGGCTCAGGTCAGCAGAAAATTAATATAAGTGTCTGTGTGTTTCTGTGGGACAGCGAATCTGCAAGTCAGAACCTTGGGGCTACGCCCGAAAGTCCAGACCAGAAACCTAATACAACACCACAGACTCCCAAATGTTATCCTCTGGCATCCATAGGAGTGTGTCATAGTGTGTGTATGTACCCCCCAAAGATAGATAAATGCAAATAAAAATAATTCAAGGGCAATCTTTGTTGATAAGGAAGACACTGTATCAAACAAAGATGAAGAGTCTGAGCATATAGTTCAAGGGTGGAGCCTACAAGTGCCCAGAGCACCATGAAAACAACAGCAGCAAAAGACCATCGGTTCCTGTTATTCATTATAATTTAAAGAGTAATGCATATTTAAGAACTTTTTAAAATATCTATTTATTTATTATGTATACAGTATACAGAAGAGGGTACCAGATGTCATCATAGATGGTTGTGAGCCACCATGTGGTTTTGCTGGGAATTGAACTCAGGACCTCTGGAAGAACAGTCAGTGCTCTTAACCTCTGAGCCATCTCTCCAGCCCCCTCTTTTCTTGTTTGGTTTTTTGAAACAGGGTTTCTCTGTGTATCCCTGGCTATCCTGGAACTTTACTCTGTAGAGTAGGCTGACCTTCAACTCAAAGATCCATCTGCCTCTGCCTCCAGAGTGCCAGGATTAAAGGTGTGCACCACTACCGGCGACAGTGTTTACTGTTATTTTTTGAAAATATTTACTTATTTGTTTTTATGTATACAGTATACAGAAGAGGGTACCAGATGTCATCATAGGTGGTTGTGAGCCACCATGTGGTTGCTGGGAACTGAACTCAGGACCTCTGGAAGAACAGTCGGTGCTCTCAACCTCTGAGCCATCTCTCCAGCCCCATGTTTCCTGTTCTTACTATTTCTCCTTTGGACGCAAGGGCTTCTGGACTCATGTAGTTTTGGGTTTCCAGTGGCAAATAAAAACTTTTCTTGAGCGAATGATTGGTTAATTGCTACAGACTTTTCTGTTGCCTATTACTGCATAACAGTTATATTAAAATTCTGCAGCTTCAAACAGAAAATATTTGCTAATTCATACTTTCTGTGGGCCAGCAATCTCAGGTGGCTCCAAAGGTCCCAACTTATCTCCTCTCCTCCTGGGGCCCGAGTATCTCGACACTGTTCCATGATGGCAACTTTTACCTCAAGCTTTGTCATCAAAGGAGACTCAGGTCTGACAGGCACACATACCCTAGCTTGTCATTATATACTGGGGATAGTTTGGCTTCAGAAGTGTGACCTTCACCTTGGAGACACGCCCTCTGCTGGCCATACCTGAGATCTGCAGCCACGACCCTCCTCTCCAATCCTATTTCTGCCTAGGTTCCCCATAGCCCATTTCACTGAAGGCAATGTTTTTGGTCAGATTCTAGCCCCTTTTCTTGTTTTTATTTAATTACTAGAAAGGGTACACAAATGACATCTCTATTGTAATTTTAAGGCTGGAAATTAGGACATTTTAAAGTAGTTTTTCTGATGCTGTTTTGTAGCTGAAGTTTTTCTCTGTTCACCCAGTCCCCGTGGTTCTACAGATGCTTATAAAATAATCACTGGAGGCATAATATTAATTATAAACTGTTTGGTCTATGACACAGGCTCACTTCTAACTAGCTCATACATCTTAAATTAACCCATTTGTAGTCATCTATGTATCACCACATGTCTCGTGGCTTTCCTTTTGTTCTATTACATCTTCTCCCCTGGTGGCTCACAGTGTCTGCCCTGACTCTGCCTGTCTCCTCCCTGCATCTCTCTTGGATTCCCCACCGGGTTGTCTCCTGTCTTGCCATAGGCAAAAGCTTCTTTATTAACCAATAGTAACAACACATATTCACAGTGTCTAGAAAGACCATTCCACAGCACTGTTTCTTTTTTCCAGACAAGGGTTCAGTCTCCAGGCTAGCCTGGAACCCACTATGTAGCCTAGGCTAGCCTTAGACTCTCATTAACCCATGTGTTTCAGTTCCTCAAATGCTGGAATTATAGGCACAGGGTCCAGTGACCCTGGCTTGTACAGTGCTGGGGCAGGTTTCAAACACAGGACTTTGTGGATGCTGCCAACCAAGCTATACCTGCAAGCCCCTTAAAGTATAATTCTGGGGGCTGGAGAGATGGCTCAGCGGTTACTGACTGTTCTTCCAGAGGATCTGAGTTTGATTCCCAGCATCCACATGGCAGCTGACAACTGTCTGTAATTCCAAGATCTGACACCCTTACACAGTTATACATGCAGGCAAAACACCACTTCACATAAAATAAAAATAAATATTTAAAAAAGTATAATTCTGAAAACTAATGTTATATTCTAGTTTAGTATGGTGACATACACTTGTAATCCAGGAGCGCAAGAAGTTTGTCCTTGGCTATATAGCAAATTGGAAGCCTACATATAAACATATATTTTTTATACATAAAAACATGTATAAAGCCAAACCAAAACAAGGGGTCTGTAAGATGGCTCTGCGGTTAAGAGCACTGACTGCTCTTCCCAAGGACCCTGATGTTTTAAGTGATCAACCCTCTTCTGGCCTCTGTTGGCACATATGTAGTGCACAAACATATAAATGCAAGCAAAATACCTGTATACATAAAAATTAATTAATTAAAAAAAAAATGACCCAAACCAAGTGAAGTCACTGATCACCTGGGAAATACTGACTGGAGAGATAGCTCGGCAGTTAAGAGCACTGGATGCTCTTTCAGAGAAATGAGTTCAATTCCCAGCAACCACGTGATGGCTCACAACTATCCATAATGAGATCTAGTACCCTCTTCCCATGGGCAGGTATATGTGCGGACAGAGCACTTCTAATTAAAAATATAAATAAATAAAATTTAAAAAAAGAGCCTGGCATATATTACTATCTTTTAAAAAGGAGACCAAATAGACTTAGACAAACAAAACTGAAAGACTGATAGCAAAAGACTTTTATTAAAAATATAAAAAAGGGGCTGGAGAGATGGCTCAGCAGTTAAGAGCACTGACTGTTCTTCTGGAGGACCTGAGTTCGATTCCCAGCATCCACATGGCAGCTAACAACTGTCTGTAATTCCAAGATCTGACACCCTTACACAGTTATACATGCAGGCAAAACACCAATTCGCATAAAGTAAAAATAAATATTTTAAAAATATATGTAAAAAAAGTGGGCTGGAGAGATGGCTCAGAGGTTAAGAGCACTGACTGTTCTTCCAGAGGACCTGAGTTTAATTCCCAGCAACCACATGGTAGCTCATAACCATCTATAATGACCTCTGGTACCCTCTTCTATACACTGTATACAGAATAAATAAATAAATCTTTAAAAACATGAAAATATAAATATAAGAAAGAGCCGGGTGGTGGTGAAAGCCTTTAATCTCTGCACTCAGAAGGTAGAGGGAGGGGACTGGAAAGATGGCTCAGTGGTTAAGAGCACTGCCTGTTCTTCCAGGGGACCTGGGTTCGATTCCCAGCACGCAAATGGCAGCTAACAACTGTCTGTAGTTCCAGTTCCAGGCAAACACCAAGGCAAATAAATAAATATTTTTTTTTTTTTTTTAAAAAAAAAGAAGGTAGAGGGAGGAGGATTTCTCTGAGTTTGATGCCAGCCTGGTCTACAGAATGAGTTACAGGATAACCAGGGTTGTTACACAGAAAAACCCTGTCCAAAAGATATTAAAAAAAAAAAAAAAAAAAAGACAATGTCTTATAAAGGACAGGCTGGCCTCCAACTTACTATGTACCTGAGAATGAGCTTGAACTCCAGCTCCTTCCGAACCTCCCTCTTAAATGCTGGATTGAAAAGCCTACCACCATACCTCAACCTCAAAATTAACTATGTGGGGGGCAGGATCTTCTGTTAGCCCCCCACTGTCCTAGAACTAAGTGTTTAGGCCAGGCTTGCCTCGAACTCACAGAAGTCTGCCTGTCTCTGCCTCCCAAGTGCTGGGATTAAAGGTGTGCACCATCCCACTCTACAAAACTAATTTTTAAATTTGAACAATTATGAATTTGAAAAACCAACTAAAACCCAAGGAGGAGAAATTTGAAGTTAAACTGTCTGTCGTGTTGGGGAAAGAGAGAAAGCATGCCTGTAAATTCAGACAACATGATGTCATCATGTAAGAGGTCATGGCTGAGGAAGAGAGAATGTTGGGTGGCAAGGAAGTAGATGGTGCATAGAGAAGACACTGACTAGTCTGGGGCAGCCTGGTTATGCAGAGAGAGTCCCTGCAGTGCTCAAGAATGCTGCCACAAAGCCAAGAAAGAGCTCCTTGGGCCTGGAGATGCTGGTGAAGGCTTTGGGGCTCAGCATAAAGAGCTGGCTGAGAGGGCAGCACAAGACACAGGTATAAGGGGAAGTTAGGACACTGTCCCTTTCCAAGAGTGATTGCTAAGGGCTGGCCAGGTTTCCCCAGGAAAAGAGATGAGTCCAACGCAAAGGTCCGACAATAAATCAGAAAAACAGTCTCTCCACTGAGACAGCAGGGAGGGTGGGAGATGCTGGCAGTGAGGGAAGCTTGGCTCTCAGTAACCACAAACTGGGATATTCACAGGCACTCAGTGAAGGCTCTGACTCTGGCCGGATGAGCTGTGGTGAGCAAACTGAGAACATCTGCGAGAGGAGCTGGGGTTCAGAGTTCAAGCACAGGAATGAGGTGGGGTGAGCCCTGAGGCCTGAGAAGCCCATTAAGACAGAGAGGGCCCAAGGAATCTGCACCTGTCACTCCTGAACTCAACCTTGCATTTGGCTGGTTAGGACACAGTGTCACTGTAGTTCTCAATGCTATTAACAGTCGCAGGAATAAAAGGAACGTCCCAGTTTATTTTTTAATGTTAATTTTCATTCTTTTTTTGTTTATGTGTGGCTAAGCATGTGTATGCAGATGTCTATAGAAGCCAGAAGAGGGCGCCAGATCGCCTGAAGCGGGAGTTAGCAGTAGTTGTAAACTGTGCCATGGATGTTAGGACAAGTGGTTGGGACAACTGAGCCATCTCTCAAATCTCCAGTTTTGTTTTGTTTTGAAAATACCCACTGCATCTTTTGTTTGTTTGTTTGTTGTTTTTTTGAGACAGGGTTTCTCTGTGTAGCCCTGGCTGTCCTGGAACTTGGTTGTAGAGCAAGCTGGCCTCTAATTCAGAGATCTGCCTGCCTCTGCCTCCTGAGGTTACAGGTGGAAATGTTTTAAAATTTAATGTAGTTACTCATTTTCAAGTATAGAGGTGAAAATTATCCCTGTGTCATTTTAGTTGCCTTAATGTACTTAATGTATTCATTTTAGTGTGTGTGTGTGTGTGTGTGTGTGTGTGTGTGCTCACACATGTATGCAGGTGCTGGCAGAGGCCAGAAGACTGCTGTGGATCCCTCTACAGCACTACAGCAGGAACTACAGTTGTGAACAGCTGAATTGAGGATTTGGGGGAATCAATCTTTAAGAGCAGTAAGAGGTGAGTGCACTCCGTTAGTCCCAGCACTCTGGAGTTTGAGGCCAGCTTGATCTACAGAGTGAATTCCAGGGCTACACAGAGGAAACTCTGTCTCGAGAAAAGCAAAAACAAAAAAAGAGCAGTGTTAATTCCTAATTTCTGAGTCGTCTCTCCAGGCTGTAGAGTTCTTAAAAGTCTGGAATATTTATAGACATACAGAAAGTTGCAAAAACAATGCAGAGCATTTAGTGCTCTGTAGCCTTGCCCTGGTCATTGGTCATGACCTTGAAATCAACCTAGTATGTGATGAAAAAATAACTACACA